>JASJET010000387.1:0-164118 GCA_034092305.1 Diaprepes abbreviatus | reverse complement strand
GAAAAGCTTTATATAGTGCCTTTCCTATGGGAAAGTCCATTAGGAAAATATGAGAAATTACTCAGCAACGAATGAATTCGTTACAAGGATAGAGGAAGGAAATAGAGAAGAATGATATCCGAGGAAGCGGTATTTTTGTTAAGTACTTAATATCGCGGTAATGCTATATGTATTGTTAAATTGTTTAAAGTAATACAGCATGATAAAAATTCATTTTATTTACCTGTCTGTCTGTCTTTTTTTGCAGCTTTAAAAGTATATCAATTAAAGCAGAGATTATAGAAGGATATTCTTGGTATATGCTGAAATAAAAATTAATAAACCTCGTCTTCCAATAACTTCTCGATCATATCGCCACAATACACACTTCAATTATAATGATTTTTTTTTACTTGCATGCTGTTAATTGGAATGTGATCTATGATATGCAGAGGGTAGATGACATGGTATTGTTCTTATACGAGAATGTAAAAGCGGTGATTGACATTCATGTGTCTATCAAAAATTGTGCTTGGTTGACGAAGAATGTTTTGTCGAAGTTTTGAAGAACAAAGAGAAATGCTACGTGGAATGAGCATAACGATATTCGTAGTTGTATTACAATGCTTTTCTGAAATGAAAAAAAGGCGTATCTTTAACATAAGTATAGGTTATATCCAGGAATTTTTTGGCGTACACTGAAAAGGTTTAATATTGACACGTCACCTAGATCTTTGCCCTTGTGTATGGGTTCCCTTCGGATTATAATGATTATTTTCTTAGCAGTAGTTCTTCGTTAGGCATAAGAGTTAATAATATATTTTTAAAAAAGTATAAGAGTTCTCATTTCGGAGATATAACCGATACTTTCATATTTACAGAAACTGATTATACCTGCGTTAATGAAATTATTTCGAAAATAAAGTTAAATGCTTTAATAACCCCTTTTCTTACTTCTTATTGAACTTTCATAATTAATAAGTGCCTTTCTACCTACAATAGAAATGTGTTGATATATTACCAGCTCCTAAGGTTCTGAGTTTCGTACTATCAGTATTTTATCGACATTGTCTAAAGTGCTTGAGAGAATTGTATATGATCAGTTAAGTAAATTTATCAATTCGAGTGACATTTTACCATCTACATAGTCGGGACTTCATCCTTTACATAATACAACTACTACGCTTTTTTAAGTGAGCGATGATGTGTTGGGTGCAAGTGATAACAGTTTGACGACGTCCCTTACATTATTGGATTTTAGTAGGGCTTTCAACAATTTGGATCATTCTATGTTTTATGCACTTGCAATTGGATCCAGTTCTCCAGGTTAATATGATGCGTTCTAAAAAGTGATTATCGACAATATACATTCTCAATATAGTTTTGAGCCACTCATTTGGCACTGAGCAGAAGGCTTTCTTATAATCTACGTAGGCAGCAAAGAGGTTTCTTCAGTTGATACAGGCTTGGTTACATATGACAACAATCAGTTATTCTTTGCATCCCATTGCTCTCCTGGTGCATCCTCTCTGTTTTGGGCTGCGGTGATGTTATTTTGTTCTCAATGTGCATAGATGCGGTGAGTCAAGCAGGAGGTGATTATCTTATATAGTGTGCGAAGGCATGTGACTGGCCTATACTTAGCTGGGTCATGTGTGTTAGCTTGATGATTCGGTAAGAGATACGTAAAACCTTTAGTCAGAAACAATGGCATTTTTGCTGGGTTTAGAAAAATATCATTAATAAGATTAGCCAGTTGATGTGAATACACCAGAATTTTTTGAGCCAGTAGTTATGAATTCCATCGAGACCTAGAGCTTTTCAGTTATGGGATATCTTGATTATCCCTGCGATTTTCTTGGTGGTAAATGGCTCAAACTGCATCCGGCTGTAGTATTGGCAGATTTCATATTCTTTATTGACCCAACTTGCTACTATGTTACAATTGGCGAATGTGGAAAGCTGGCTTCCCCAGAACTCTTCTACCTGTCCTCTATTGGGATCTTTTTTTTCTGCCATGTTAGGTGGAGAGTTTAGCTTACGGTAGAAAGGCAGAAGACATTATTATTGTTGTTAGTATTAAGAATAAAACCCAAAAAATCGATTTTTTGTACCTCAGATAACAAATTTCCCCAGAACAACTTATTTTTTTCCATAAATTGATGTCTTAACAACTTCAAAAACATAATTATTTTTATAACATCACAACTACTAGAAAATAGATTCATTAAATATCTCATATAAAGAAACATCGGCAAATACACAAAACTTTTAATCAAATATATATACAAATTAAATTTCCATTTAGTAATCACAAACAAGCGCAATCAAGTACAAATAAACCTCTTTTCGAATAAACTTCTCTCTAAAACAAACATAAAACAAATTTAATGCTTATCCAAAATGCAATACTGCAGTACTGATTGTTTTGAGTCGAACTTGAGGATAGCGAATTGAATTTAACCGCGGACTAGTAGGTCAACACTTTGGTAAATATAGTGTAGTATGGGTAGGAAAGGCAGAGGTTTATCGAAAGATAGGGTATTATCGAAAAACCCTTCGTTGTTAAATTAATAGTCCAGGAGCCCAGTGAAACTTTGTAGCCGATGAAGAGACAGCGCTCCACCAAAGTTTTTTGTACATATATTTTAACTCCCCGATTACCAATATCGAGGATGGGTTTCCAAAATCTGATCAGGTAATTTGTAGTAGCCAAGAAACTGTTAATAAGTAAAAAAAATGTTTTTTTTTGTAAAATAAAAATTACTTTCGTATTCTTTGGCCTATTCTAAGTAAAAAGTGTCTCTTGTTATTTTTCCGTGTGACGTAATAGTCCATGGAAGTTAATCTTTTGTAGGGAAAAAAATTTAACTAGCGATTTTATTGCTGAAAAGGGTATATTTTGGCATCACTAAAACCATATTTCGATGGAAATTCATACGGTCCATGGCTTACAAAATGGCGGCCAAAAAATGGTCACTTTTTTCAGTTTTTCTAGTTTATCCTGAAAAATCAGGGTTGTATGAAAAAATGTTTCAAACAAAAGTTGTAGATAATTGAAACCTATCGACTGATATAATGAAAGTTATAGGTGGCGCCACTAGTTATCGAAATATAATTTTTTTTTCTCGGAATATTCAATTTTTTTTTGTTTATAATTAAATGATGTTTATTAATTAACTATCGCTTCAAAATTCTAGGAAATGATGGATATTTTTGACTCAAAAATGTGTTTAATCTGTGAATAGTTTTCGAGAAAATTGAGCTCAAAGTTGAAAATTCGATGTCGATTATTATCCTTCCTAATAAAGATACAGCAACCAGATTGACAGCAATTTGTTTGAAATGCCGTATATTTTTAAGATATATTTTCAAATTTTTTTTTTGATTTTCCGTTGGGAAAATTGCGAAAAAACAGTTTATTTCACTTGAAAAATTTCAATAACTTTTTTGTCAGTGTACTTACGATTATTTTAATACGTCTATTAGATGGCCTTCTGGAGTCAGTCTTTTCCAGTAAACTGTCTTATATCATCTACCCATCTGCGTTTGTGGCCTGCCACGATTTCGGTTCGTTTCTCGCGGTCGCCATTGCAGTAATTTACTCGTCCACCTAGCGGGCTGTTGTCTAGCTATGTGCTCCCCCCAATGCAACTTTAGTCGTGATATGCATTCAATGACGTCAACCACTTTGGTTCTTGATCTTATTACTTGATTTCGTATTTATTCCGTAACGAGATTCCTAACATTTGTCTCTCCATTGAGCGTTTTGATTTTCTTTGCCAGTTTCATGACGTGGCCTAAATAGATGTACTCTTGGACACTCTCTATGATTTCATTTTGAATCTCTATTTGTACATTTGCGTCAGGGCTCATTAACTTAGTTTTCCCCAAATTCATCTTAAGCCCACTTTTCTCTCCTCTTCATTGAAATCTTGAAGCATTTGTTTTAGCTCTTCTGGGTTGCTAGACATGACACCAACATTGTCGGCGAAACGAAGATGACTAAGATAAGAACCGTCGACTCTCAAACCTTTCTCATCCCAATTTAGTTTTTTAAAGACATCTTCCAAAGCTAGCGTAAATAGTTTCGGAGAGATGACGTCTCCCTGACGCACACCTCTCATAACGTTTATTTTTTCGGTTTTTGTGTCTTCGTCGATTTTAACCTGTATAGTTGCGTTTTTATGTATGTTCTGTATGATAGTGGTATACCTGGAGTCAATTCTAGCATTATTAAGTGATTTCAAGATCGCCCATGTTTCTATAGAGTCAAAAGCCTTGTGAAAATCTACAAATACCAGATGTATAGGAATGTTATATTCCTCGGTTTTTTATAGGACTGACAGTCACAGTTCTGAACTCGATCATCTCCTTTATAACCTCTAAATCCCTCAAATAAATTTTTATTTTCAAAACCAATATTAGAACCCAGAGGAGAATCAATTATATGTAACGATCATATTAAAAAAGGTGTTTAAAATCATTTTGACAGTAAAGATTCAGAACACTTTATTTGAAATTAATATCTGTTCAAACCAAATGAAAAATTTCCTGTTGCAATTTTTGTATTCATTATTTTGGTACAGTTTATAGATAATTTTAAAAATCGATTAAAATAGCGGGTTTCATACAGATTAACTTTTGATATCGCTTTTTGTTAGCCCCCTTTTATCCAGTTTGAATGTCAGCCTGTTATCCATTACTTTAAAACCCATTTTATTTGTAAACATTAGAAAAAACGTTTTTATCGAACGCACCCTTTTACGTAGCCAAACAAAATCTAAAAAGTAAATACCAATTACTTTTTAGACTCCTAAAAGCACACAAAATCCCATCCGCAGCTATCCTGGTCAATATTATACCTTTATTAGAATGGATAGTTTAGTGGTTTTCCTGAAAATAATTTTGTATTTAAAATTTAGGAAGATAAACTGATACTATCAAAATTAACCACGCCAAATTTTTTTTTAAAAAAAGATTCACAACACGATCCAGTAAAAAAAAATATTTCAACCGCTGAATGAATGACCAGGTGTTCGCGGCCATTTTTTGAGCAATTTTGTTAATTAATAGTTATACAAAAAAGTTTGAAGCTTGGGATAATTAAAAATAAAGTTCATATTAATTTAGGTCCATTACCACTTTTTCAAATATTGTTCTCACTCGCAACTTCACCGCTATTCTAAATATCTCTGTTGAGCCTCCTTTGGAATATACCCCAGATAACCTAACCAGGACATTATTCTTCTGCCATTATCCTTTTTTCTTTTATCTTACGGTGTGTATGATGAGTCCTAGCAAGTCGTACATTTTGAATCAGACACATTAAAATAACTTTAAATCTGCTTTTTACACCCTAAAAAACGACCCAGTACAAATTTTGGACAAAATCGAAAAATTTACAATTTTTAATCCGCCATATTGAATTCGCCATATTGAATCTTTTAAAAATAATTTTAAATTCGTAATTTACACCCTTAAGAATGCTCCCATATTAATTTTTAGAGGAAATCGGAAGAAGTAAATTTTTAGGACGCCATATTGGATTCGCCAATATGAATATTTCAAAAATAATTTTAAATTCAGAATTAGCACATCCAAAAATCCCCCTATAACGATTTTGGACCAAATCGAGAGATGTAAAATCTTTAACCCGCCATATTGAATCCGCCCTATTTAATTTTTTTTTCATTATTTTAAATTCATTATGTGCGAGAAAATAATTTTTTTTTGGTCGCCATATACTGAATTTTTTAAAATAATTTTCAGATTCGTTATATTTTGGAGAAAATAGGTAAAAGGTAATTTTTTCTCTCCGCCATATTGAATTTTTAGAGAAACGATTTAAGATTCCTTATGTGCAACTCCGGAAACTTCCCCTACGAATTTTGGTGGTAATCGGAAAAGATTTTTTTTTGTCCGCCAAATTGATTTTTTTTTAAATCTTCAGATTCGTTATTTGCTACCCACAAAAAACCCTATATCAATTTTGGAGAAAGTCAGACAAAATTAATTATTTTGTCCGCCATATTGGATTAGCCATATTCAATTATTCAGAAATAATTTCAGATTCGTTTTTTGTCGGCCATACCGAATTTCTTAAAAGTCCGCCGTATTGAATTTCTTAACAATACATTCAGATTCGTCATGAGTGATCCCAAAAACGTCATAATATCAATTTTTGAGAAAATCGGACAAAATCAATTATTTTTGTCCGTCATATTGGTTTCACAATATAGAATTTTTTAAAAATAATTGCATATTCGTTTTGGGGAAAATCGGACAAAATTATTTTTTATCCACCATATTATCAGCGCCATATTGGATTTTACTGCTCCAGTTTCGTCCAAAATGATATGGAACCATCGCAGCAACTTCCTGAAAAAATTGTTGCCGCCGTTCCGAAGTAATCGATGTACATACATGAAAAAAATATATAGCGGTGGAATTGGGGCCTTCCTTCTTTTAGAAGTCGGCTAAATAATACATATATATGTTCGGAGATAATAAGTAAATTATATGAAACATACAGGTATAGATACAAGAAGTACATAGGAAGAGCAACAATTAATGATTATTTCTATTCAAGGACTTATTATTATGAACGTAGATAATAGGATGGCAACACAACACTAAAATCTTTTTCTGTGGTAATCGAGATTATTTTTTATATTTGATTGGTTAAGCCTCACGGTGAACCATTCTGACTAACTATATAAAAACAATTTGTTTTTAAAGTATTTTTTTATTTCTTTCTTTCTGCATGTAACTCCAATTTCTATTTATATTCCCCCTATTTCGGAAAACCAATTTTAAACAGCATTAGAAATTCATATATGTATATGCTGAGGCGAAATAAAACGATTTGTTTTTTGGTAACCAGATTTAAACTTATGTCTTTCTGGTTTAATAAATAGTAAAATTTTAAAATTTATCACGCCTTTCTGCTGAAGCAGCGAAAAGAATAATCAGTGGTAGAGCTAATGATATTTATTTTCTGATACAATACACCAAAAAAATCGAAAGAATGTATACATTTAATTTTATGTTTAAGAGGATATTCAATTTTTGATGTTTATTAACAGGATTGAATAGTTAATATTTTTTTTTAAATTAAGCTGGTGTAAATGTGGCTCAAATTTCTTATATCCCTTCTGTCGTTAATAGTGTTTTTTTATTTTTTTAATTTCTAACATTTCCTTTATTTTTGATAATTTCTATCTTTGTTTTTAATTATAATACTGTTATAATCGAAGGTTTGTTTTTCGTCCTGTGTGTGTGTTTGTTTAGCGCTGTTGAGGCAGTTTTAGTATATTTATGGCCATTCAATCTGTTCTTTACCAATTGGCTTGTCATGCCTATATATTGTCCCAAAAAATATATAGGCATGACAAGTCATGACAAATATTTTTCATTAAAATATGAACAAAATAATTCATTCTTGAACGTTTTTAGAACAATTATGCCCCTTTATTAAAAACTTGATGATACTGTTTCAGCAGTTACGTTTCTATCATTGCAAAACATTATCGCTGTGCAAATTAATACAAATAAACCTGTATTTCAGTTAACTAACTTGTCAGAACAAAAATTAATTAGATTCAATACTTCTCCTGATCGGAAATCTGTAATAGTGCCTGTGTTGAGAAGAGCCATAGGATTTCAAATTGGATCTAGCCGCAGATTAGTGGGTCAATAGAGAACTGAAGTACACTGAACTTCTATTAAAGCTTGATAAAGTTATAACTGTCGAAAATTGTTTCGCCTAAATTAAATACACACTGAGTAAACAACTTCTTTTTATTAATTTTTTTTCTAACTTTTTGTTATGTTCATAAAAACAACTACAGTAACAACTACAGCTTCATTTGCTGTAATTAAGAAGCTTAGTGCTTATATATAAAAAATAGGATAGCAGATGGTGTAAGAAATATTTATACTTTTACAATAACCCGCTGTAATGTCGGTTTTTTGGCCCTAAACTTGAGAAAGTAGATTTAATTTTATTGCTTTATAATGCTCTTAATAGCGGAGAATTTCCGAATTCCAGTTGAGTGTTAAGAAGGTTTGTATTTTGGTCTTTTTTATGTTTATATATTTCAATCTTTTCTAATATGTTTAATTTATGTCTTTTCTCTTTAAAGTGTAATATTTGTAAACTGAAAATCATAGTTTTTGGGTTTATACCGTGCCAAGTTGGAATTTTTATCTGATGTTTCGTCTACGATTGTACGAGGTATCTTCACGGATCTTTACTCCACGAAATTAGAACACTGGATAATTATCCAGGAGTAACAGCCTAGTATTTATACGCGACTGGTGCTTAGAGAACCGTGATCCAGCGTTACAATCGATTTCCACGTGTGATGTAGACTGTAACCTGCATATTTGGATATTTACAAATTTCGATTGATTCTCTAATTTTTCCTTTTAAAGAAACCAGACACTGATGCTTGCACTTTAGTTTCTTTTACATTAAAAGTGTGACTTGAGCACTGTTGGTGTTCAGCTACTGTAGTTTGTATAATTTGGTTCTTTTTTATACATCTTTCATGTTTCTTAAGCTTAATGGATATAAACAATCGTGTTTCACCTACGTACTTTACCACAAGAGCAAGGTATCCTTTAAAAGCCTTCTGTTTGAAGTAGAATTGTGTCCTTTGGAGACTTAAAACATCATCCAACTTTCTTACATGTGTTGACTAAGGTAAGATAGCACTATTCATAGGACGTACATTTATGAAATTGTTGAGGAGTTGGGTTTTTATATTTATTAATAGAACGTCTTATATCTTTAGCGTAATATCCGTTGCCTCTTAAAGCATTAGTCAGTTTTTCTGTTTCTGATTTCAGTGATTGTTCGTCACATATTGAAAGCGCTCTATGTACCAAAGAGTTTATGACGGATTGTTTTTAAGAAGGATGAGGGTGTGACTTTGCATTGAGATATCGATTTGTATGTGTTGGTTTTCTCTGAGAGGAAACAGATATTGCGTTGAAGATATAAGACGTTCTATTAATAATAATAATAATAATAATTATATAATAATAAAGGTCTTTATTTAATAAATTATTCGACATTTATATTTTCAGAAATAGTGGGCGAGTTTCAGTTCGTCCTAGATATAAAATATCTTTGACGTCTGTTCAGCTAACCCAAAAAACTAAATCTAATGAAAAACAATTTACAAAAATTAAAATTAAAAATGTCACGAAATATATCAAAAGAAAATCAATATTCAACTTAAGGAAAAATTAGTTAACAACATAAATATTAACCTGAATACAGTTCAATATTAATTAAAAAAAAAACAATATTAATAAGTCTTAAATGAAAGAAAGAAAAAGGTTCAAAGACATACCCCGAGAAAACGCACAAAATTCACTCAGACACCCAGGATGCTTCCCAAAACCATGGTTCTAAATCTCCGTGCTGACACCGATCTACCCAATAAATCAATAGCATAATTATTTAAGTATTTGGCAACATTATACGAAAACGATCTCTTGAATAACTACAGCGAGTGGGAGGGAATAGTAAGCTTTCCCTTAAACCGAACATTAATATTATGTACATCGCATCGAAATCTGATTTTATTATACAAATATGGGGGTGTTTCTTGATTAAGTATGGAGAAAAATTGACATCTAGAGTGCAATTGTCGCCTCCGTCGCATGTCCAACCAACCGATCTCTTTTAATTTATAAGTAACATGTTAGAATTTCCGTATCCCATAAATAAGTCTTAAACAAGAGTTTTGTAGTTTTTGTATTCGTTTAGTGTCCAAGGCAGACAGGCATGGCCCATAAACCGTATCAGAATAATTCATATGCCAGAGCACTAAGCTGTCGCAAAGCAAAGTCTTAAGTTCACTATTTAGAAAATGACGATTTTGAAAAACGAGTTTCAGGTTTATATAAGCTTTTTTTAATGACTGTGTAATATGGTAAGAAAATCTTAGATCTTGGTCTAGGTGAAGACCGAGGTCTTTAATTGTATTTTAAAAGTTATGTTCACATTATTCACCTTTATTAGCTCGCTGTAGTTACGCATAAAATTATCCTTATCATTCTTCTTACCAAATAAAATAGCTGTGGTTTTTTGTGGATTCAGTTTTAAAGAATGACCACAAGAAAACTGAACCAAGTTATACAAATCAAAATTTATAACGGACACTGCCTGTGGACATTCATCAGGGTAAAAGGATAAATACAGTTGTACATCATCAACATAGTAGTGTTGTTTACAGGATTTAAAGACGTTTGGAAACATAGAAATATATATACTAAAAAGAAGAGGTGATACAATGGATCCCTGCGGGACACCAGTCGCAATACCCAAAAAAGCTGACCTCTTTTCCTTATAAACAACAGCCTGGGTCCTCCCCGTTAGGAAGTTTGATAACATTCCTATTGCTGATTCTGATAAGCCAATATAATGAAAAATGGACCTTAATACCTCATGTTGCAGGGAATCAAAGGCTTTAGAGTAATCGAATAGCATAAGCAACGTTAACTTGCCCCGATCAATAACCTAAAAAATGTCGTCAGTAATATTTAACAGAGCTGTACTGCAACCATGGCCTTGTCTAAACCCAGATTGATAAATTGGTAATATTTTATTTGTTTCGACATGTTCCCGAAGTTGATTATCAATAACTTTTTCCAATATTTTTGAGAGCGTTGGTAATATACTAATTGGTCTAATATCGCCGAAATTTTCAGGATTTGATATTTTAGGAAGAGGAAACACACGCGCCTCCTTCCATTTTTCTGGCACGACCGAATGTAATATGCAGTAATTAATGATATGTGTAATGTATGGTAATAAAAAAGGCATACAAAGATTAATTGTAAAAATATTAATACCATCCAGGCCTGTTGCGTTACTCTTAATATTTGAAACTATTTTTAATATTTCTATTTCTGAAATGGTCTTGAAACCAAAGTCTGATGACACTAGGCGACTAATTTGATAATATAACAGTTGATCATGATGGGGAGGTAGATTTGGTATAGAATTTATGAAATGAGAATTGATTTGTTCTACATTTGATAAGTGATCAGGTAAATCGGAATACATTTTTTTACTTACTTTTATATTAACTAAATTTAGATTAGCCCACAGATGCTTTTTGCTTTTTTCGGCATATGTTTGATTAAAGAATGTTATCTTTTCCCGCCTCACAGAAGCTGTTAAAAGGTTTCGTAATAATTTGTAATGATTCCAATCGTTCTGCGATTTTGTTTTTTTTTAAACCTACTCAGAGCTCTGTCCCTATCTTTCTTCAACGCGCGTAATGCCCCAGTAAACCACGGAGCATACGGCTTAGTATTTCGATAGGTTACAAAAGGAGCATATATGTCCAGAAGAGTAATAATATTTTGACTTAAAAAGTCCACCTTATCGTCAACTGTATCCAAATCAAAAATATTGTTCCAAGGAATGGAGCGTAAATCATATTCAAATTGAGTATAAATATAAAAACCCAACTCTTCAACAAAATGTCATAATTTTACCTCCTGTGAACAGTGTCCTCTTCCTTACATACACCGAACCAATGGTAAGATTTAGTCGATTTTATATTAGATACATTTTGACTATTGTTCAGTGTTATTATTCAGTTTTCCATTTTCTGTATCAATTAGTGAGTTTTTAAATAAAGGAAATTCTTTAACTTGGAAACAATATATTTTTAACAGTTTACTTAACCCAGCAGATGAAATTAACTTTTACATTACTATCGATACGGTAACCTTATATAGGTTGTCACTTTCTATCTGTTGTTCAATTTATTAAATCACTTTGCCGAAATTCGTATATATCATTTTCGATATATCCTTAAGCTTCTTAGACGTATCTCCTGACAAATATTGGACGACTAAATCTTCCCAGATAAAATTGTCATTTTGATGCTTTCTCTCATTTGGCAAATATGTATTTGTTATGCTGTATAAAATTGTATTTTTTTTTTCAGGTAAAGTAAATATATGAAATAAAGATGAGGAAAAGAGATAGCTTATTTGTAAATATTTATTATGAAATAATAAATGGAATGTTTTTAAGGTTATAGTATACAGTGTGTACCAGGGGCGGATCCAGCCTCTCTCCTTGGGGGGGGGGGGCGGTGATATCAGAAAAGTACAGTATGGCAAGCGAAAGCAAGTTGTCCCCCGGGGGGGGGGGATACCAGCAACATTCCCAATTCTAGTGTAAAAGGCAGGGACGGGGCTATTTTTTTAAATTTGAAACTCTTTGAGGGGGGGGGGCGATCACAAGAAAAACCAAGTTTCCAACAGGGGGTGGGAAGATGAGAGAAACATACACATTCCTCGTATAAGAGGCAGAATCGGGTCTATTTTCCTGAGTTCAAAGCTCCTGGGGGGGGGGGGGTGCTATCGCAAAAAAAACAAGTTGTCAACTGGGGGGGGGGGATTGCCAGCAGCATACACATTCCTAATATAAAAGGCAGAATCGGTTCTATGTTCCTGAACTCAAAGCCCTTGGGAAGGGGAGGGGCGATCGCAAGCATACACATTCCTATACTCTATTCAAGAACTAGAGGGAGTAATAAAACTGTTACCGAAACCTCCAACGTACCTGCTTCAGTGCCCCCGGTAACTGAGAACTGCCGTAAATCTGATTATATTTAAATATTATAAACTTTTATAAATTTACTGCAACAATAAAATTTCTGATAATTCAATTTAATTTCTGTCAGTGAGCAAAGTACGCCTTACAGTGTATCCTTAGTGATTTATTTTGTTTATGCTTGCTTTTATATATTATTTGAAATTAGTGAGATACCCAAAAGATGGAGGGCATTTTTTCCTCAACGAAACACTTATTACGATGAATGTTTATGATGCTTTAAAATATTAATATCTAGATAATAATGTTAAAAGCTCTGTTGAGATGTATTCCAATATAACAAGAGTTCGAATATCTATCATGTACCGAACACTGACGGAGAAAAAAACGACTGGAATTGTTAGTAATTCCAAGCTATATTCGATCACAGGCAGACGAAAAACCTCGTTGGAAGAAGAGATGTAAACTGTAATAAAAGGAGTTGTATATATATTTTATTATGAGAAGCAGATCCCAACCGTCGACAAAATTCTAACTAAAATCAATAAAGATCGGGATTTGCCTGAAATTAAAAGAACTGAGCTCTGGAAATTGCTCAGAGAACTTAATTTTTGTTGGAAAAAACCAGATAGGAAATCTGTTCTTATAGATCGTTCGGAAAATGTCCGTTGGTGAAGGAAATATCTCTCTCAAATAAAAGGTAGAGTTGCTGGAGATAACACAACTTACAAAATGAATAATTTAACTGGACTTTTGAAGGATTTTTTGAATAAAGTTACTGCAGATAATTGCGAAAAATCCATATAATAAAAGAATAAAAGAAAATGTAGGAACTCGATCTCATGATCGGTGAGAGAGGAATCAATTATTATTTGAGCGAAGATAGCTTCACTGACTTTGATGACGAATAAGACACGTAATGTTTACCAGCGTTAGCACAATTTATTATTTAAATTTTCTGTAACATATAAAAATTAATGACATTTAAATCCCTTTTTAGTGTTTAAATTGTAATTCTGCAGATGGTTTAAGAAATAAATAAACTGGAATGTCAAATATCCCAAAAATGTTTTTAATTGATAATAAAATGACCGATAGCCCCAAAAAAAATTTAATATTATATTGATGAATTTATTTTTTTTATATATGTTTAACTTCTTGTATTTTTGATAACGGGTATTTTGTAAGTATTTAAATTATAACTTAGAATTTTTTGAGAGAAAAAGCTACGTTTTAGTTTGAATGTGCCTAAAACGGTTTCTACCAAAATTAAAAATAATAAAACTACAGTTGTGATTTGTGCTAAATATGTCAAAATTATCTATATTTTCTAATATATGTGAATTATTAAAAAATCATAAGAAATAAAATAATATTATAAAAACTTTTTATTTTAAGTTTATTACTGAAATAATACTCTATGCTATAAATATTTAGTGATAAAATAGACCTCCTTTTGACGCCTTCCGATGCCTATGACAAGGATTAAAATCCTTTTTAACACTTCACACATCCAAATATCGATTGCTATCCAACCCAAATAGTCCATTATTATAGACCAGTATTTTTGATTATAAAATTTCTAACCTATTCCTATGAAAAATATATGTGTCTAACAGATTTTGCCAAAGACACCGGACTAAAGAACACAGGTAGTTTGCGAAGAAAATAAAGGTAAAAAATGAAAAACTCTCCCTAGTTCTTGAATAAACCATAGTATAAGAGGCAAAATCGCGTCTATTTTCCTGAACTCCAAGCTCTTGGGGGGGGGGGGCGATCGCCCCCACCGTCCCTCCCCCTTGGATCCACGCCTGGTGTGTACCATAATGAGCTGCCGTCATCGATTTAGTGAAAATATATTTTAGAAAATTTTAAAAAATTTGTAATTGACTAAAGTCGATGGCTAAAGTATTTTCAAGATTGTGGAGTTCCGGTTATACCGGAAGTTGATGCCTTCTTGCTTATTTTGAATAAAACACCCTATATGCCATTTTATTTTTGGATTCTATGCAAAATTATAGACATATTTTATGTATAATGTCCTATACCTAAGTCTAACTATTTTTGATTTATTTAAATTTAATGTCAAAAATGGCATTTGCAGGCCAAAATATAATCATCAATGTTTCCTTAAATGTGTTAAAAATTGTCCGAATGTTTGATTTTCGAAGCAATCTGGCAATCTTGTCGGTGGATCCGTGTATGTAAGGTAAGACAACACTGTCCATAGAAGGTACATTTATGACATTTTGTTAAAGAGTTGGGTTTCTGTTTCAATGTTTCAGGTTTATCACAGATTGTTCTTGAGAGGGATGATGGTGTGACGTTGCTTTGTGTTGATTTTCTGTACATAGAATGTCCTAATTTGCCATTCTCTTTCATTTCTACTAGTATATCAAGAAAGGGGAGGACACCATTTTTTTTTGTTAAATCAATTCGAATGTTTTCCTAAAATTGGAAATAAAATTATATTTATTACTATGTTCTTCTTCTTCTACGTTGACTAGGGATATCCCTGTTTGTCATTCTATCTACACCCGCCTTATTCTGCTGATGAAGAGAACCAGCTCTGGGCCCATCTCTTTGGTGGTCGTCCTGGTAATCTTCTTCCTCTTAGTCGTCCATACATACAAACTTTTGCTAGTCTCTCTTCACTCATTCTCTCAACGTGTTCTTTCAAATCTCTTTTTTTTCTTTTGTCCATTTGACCAAGTCCTGCACATTACATTTTTCTTTGATTAAGGTATTTGTCAGCCTATCTCTGATTGACACGTTCAGCATTGATCTCAGTACTTTCATTTCGGTGGTTCTCATTTTTTGCTTTGTCTTCTTAGTGTCTGCTCTTGTTTCCGTGGTATAAGTTAGAATTGGTCGTATCATGGTCTTATATATTTTTGTTTTTCTCTCTATTCTCATGTATCTGTTTCGAAATATAACATCTCTTAAGCATCCTGCCACTTGTAGGGCTCTTGTATTTTGTGACAGTACTTCTCCAGTAAGGTTACGACAGCTTGTTGTGTCAATGCCTAGGTATTTAAAGTTCATGACTTGTTCAATTATGGCATTTTCTATCTGTAGCTTACATCTTCTTAGTTCCTTGGAAATTACCATACACTTTGTTTTATTATTTATTACTATGCGAAAGTAAATAAAAAATATGTGAAAGGCTCGAAAGGAAGGAATCCAAGAAATATAGAAAATGTCAGTTATTTTTACCAAGAGTAGCAAATGTTTGTGCACGCAAGCAAAAAACACGACATTTCAATGTTCTGATAGGTCCAAGACAAGAATCGTGTGACCTTGAGTGGTTACTTTGAGTTTTTATTGTTTAGTGTTAAATTGAAAATGAACAAGAAATGAAAGTGAAATATTTAAAAAAGAAACATTAGTGGCTAGCATTATATATACTATATTTATAAAAAAAAATTATCGCAAAGCTTATTCGGAAGTATTACACCTCCATAAATCTCTATTTCATGAATTCCTCTAAGGGATCCCTTATTATACACTATTAGGATTAATTACATACACAATCTACAAAAAATAGGGTCACCACTGTTGTTGGGCGATTGGGAATAATTTCGAAGAAATTTTCTGCTGCCTATCATATCAGAATTTTGAAATATTTAAGGTTCTGTACTAGAAAAATGTTTTTTTTTACTACTTTGGAGTTATGTTGTTGATGGTAACAATATGAATAAATCCGAAAAGATAATTTTTTTAACATTCGTTGGTGCGTTATTTATCAAGAAAATAGGAAATGCATAGATTCAACGAGTACTCATCAAAGTAGGTGTCGAATACGCGACGTTGTCGATTTGCATCGGGACCTTGTGTCAACGAAGGACAATTACTTTATAACAAACTTTATGCATATAATTCTAAAGTTTAAACATTTTATTTGGTTTCAAATAACTTTAAATAAACAATAATTCGATGAAAGATGTGAATATTGAATACGATTGGTGTAATTTTTAAATTTATTCAAGAACCACATGACCAATGACTGCTATAAAAATATTACACATAAAAATCTGAGATAGTTTAAAAGTTAAAAAGAAAAATCTAAAAAGAGAACATAGTGATTTAGGACAGGAGTTACCAAACATTTTCAGTTAGCGGTGCACTTACAGGTTTAGTATTTTCTCACGGCGCTCTAGTCGAAATATGTATACAGTCGTGTTCAATAAAGTGTCGTGCCAGGTTTATACTTTACAACTTGCCCACTACATAGTAGCAAACCATAATATTTCATTGACCACAACTCTACATTCATATTAATGACGAAGCATAGAAATCAAAGCAACTACGGCTTTGAGGCTCATATATAGGTATACATTGAACTGATACACAAGAATATATTACCATTAAAGAAAAATAGGAAAAAAATTCAATGAAATGGCTGAGTTTGGTAATCTCCATACATTTTTTAAAGCGAGGGATACGGCTTAACATTGCTATTCTCATTTCTTGCTCCACGTTGATCTTTGAGCGATATTGGGATTTTTCCAGATACAGCTGAAAATCCTGCTTCTCATAAATAGTATAGTATAATAAAAAGGGTATAAGAATCCTTATAGCTTTCAAATTTATAGTTGGATATTCATTATTGGCGGCTATTCAAAACTCCACCAAATCTGAAGAAGGTGCTGTTGTCACAAGAGGGTTCATTGATACCATCTTCTTGTGAGGAGAATTCTGGTGGAGCTCGAGCATGGAAAGAATTTTGGATTCACAAAAATTTCTCGAAATTTTTTTCCGCAAAGTATTTTGCAAGCCATTAAGAGAGTTTCGAAAGGTGTTCCGCGAACAGCAAGTTTTGAGCGACAACGGGCTCATAAGAGGACGATTATTTATGTAAATGTAAGAAACAATTTTGACCGCCATCTTCATATATTTTTCTTATTCACCACTACAGGTTTCTCTAAAGGATGCACTTTTGTCCAATAGTTTCAAGATGTGCATATTATCGCCTTGCAGAAACATATTTAACTTATTCACTTTGCCAAATATATCGCACAAATATGCCAGTTTTAGCAAAATGTCTAGTTTGGCAAAATATTTGGAGTTTACAAGACCTTCCTCTTCCAGAAAAATGTGACTTTCTTGATGTAACTCGAATGCACAGGATAAGATATTTCTACTTGAAAGTCATTGGGAACTGCAGTAATATAGCAGGGCAGTGTGTTCAGCTCCCATGTCCATGCAAAGTTTTTTGAATAGTCTGTCTTTCAGTGGGCTAGTTTTTATGTAATTTACGACTCCTGTGATACTTTTCAATATCAAATTCAATTCACAACTTATCGACTTCGACGCAAGTGCTTTCCTATGCAATGAGTCATGTAAACTATTCAAAAAACTTTGCATAAACAAGGGAATTGAACGCAGCAGATGGTGATTTATTGCGAATAAGCACTATCATCTGTAGCGCCATCAGTATCATACACTGATAAACTTTTCCCAATTTAAATTATTTTTTGTTATAAACTTGTCAAGAATTTCAATCAAGTCTTAAACCTCTGTGCCTTCAGTGATGTTTTTGCAGAAAAGAAAGTCTTCAACAATAATTTGATCATCCAGAAAACATACTTAACAAAGAGTGTGCGCATCTTTATTTTTGTCATTTCATTTCATTTTATCTATTAATTGGTTATTGTAATTCTCAGCTGGATGATGGATTCTTAGACTAATAGTGTCGTTAGATAAAGGTACCTTTGTATTTATTTGATCAAAAGTTGTTAATGTTGAAAAGTGGCAAACAATATCAATTTTCAAATATTTGACAATTTTTTACATTAAAACTATGCGTCAGATGGACAACGGGGGGAGGGGGGGGGTGAGTGCCAGAAGCATACACATTCCTAATATAAAAGGCAGAATCGGTCCTATTTTCCTGAACTCAAAGGTGTTGGGAAGGGGAGGGGCAATCGCAAGCATACATATTCCTATACTCTATTCAAGAACTAGAGAAAGTAATAAAACTGTCTCCAACGTACCTGCTCCAGTGCCATAGGTAACTGAGGACTGCCGTAAATCTAATTATATTTAATTATATTTAAATATTATAAGGTTTTATAAATTTACTGCAATAATAAAATTTATGATAGTTCAATTTACTTTCTGGCAGTGAGCAAAGTACACCTTATAATGTGTCCTTAGTGATTTATCTTGTTTGTGCTTGTTTTTATATATTATTTGAGATTCGCGAGATACCCAAAAGATATGGCTTTCACATCTATATTTATTCCAAAATCGTTAAAGCAGGGCATTTTTTCCTCAACGAAAAACTTATTACGATGAATGTTTATGAAGCAGACGAAAAACCTCTTTGGAAGAAGAGATGTAAACTGCAATAAAAGGAGTTCAACATACATTTTATTATGAGAAGCAGATCCCAACCGTTGACAAAATTCCAAGTAAGTAAAATCAATGAAGATCGGGATTTACCTGAAATTAAAAGAACTGAGCTTTGGAAATTGCTCAGAGAACTTAATTTTTGCTGGGAAACACCAGATAGGAAATCATTTTCTTATAGATCGTCCGGAATATGTCCGTTGGAGAAGGAAATATCTGTTTCAAATAATAGGTAGAGGTGCTAGAAATAACACAACTTACAAAATTAGTAATTTAACTGAACTTATGAAAGATTTTTTTGAATAAAGTTACTGCAGAAAATTGGGAAAAATCCATAAAATAAAAGAATAAAAGAAAATATGGAAACTCAATCTCATGACGGGTGAGATAGAAGAAACAATTATAATTAATTTGAGCGAAGATAGCTTCACTGACTTGGATTACAAATTAGATACGTAAGGTTTACGAGCGTAAACACAATTTATTATTTAAATTTTCTGTAACATAGAAAAATTAATTACATTTGAATCCCTTTTTAGTGTTAATTTTAATTCTGCAGATGGTTTAAGAAATAAATAAACTGAAACGTCAAATGTCCTAAAAATGTTTTTAATTAATAATAAAATGACCAATAGCCCCCAAAAAATTTTAATATTAAATGGACGAATTTATTTTTTTATATATGTTTAACTTCTTGTATTTTCGACAATGGGTATTTTGTAAGTATTTAATTTATAACTTAGAATTTTTTGAGAAAAAAAAGCTACGTTTTAGTCTGAATGTGCTTAAAATGGTTTCTATTCCAAAATTAAAAGTAATAAAAATACAGTTGCGATTTGTGTTAAATATGTCAAAATTATCTATATTTTCTAATGAATGTGAATTATTAAGAAATCAAAAAAAAAATATAATAAAATAATATTATAAAAACTTTTTATTTTAAGTTTATTACCGAAATAATATTTTATGCCATAAATAGTTAGTGATAAAATAAACTTCCTTCCGACACCTATGACAAGGATTAATATCCTTTTTAACACTTCACCCTTCACAAATATCTATTATTATCCAACCCAAATAGTCCAATATTATAGACCGGTGTTTTTGATTATAAAATTTCAAACCCATTCCTATGAAAAATATATCTGTCAAACAGATTTTGCCAAAGATACCGGACTAAAGAACACTGGTAGTTTACGAAGAAAAAAAAGGGGTAAAAAATGATTTATTACTCTCTCTCTCTAGTTCTTGAATAAACTATAATATAATAGGTAAAATCGGGTCCATTTTCCTGAACTCAAAGCTCTTAGGAGGGTGCCCCCACCGCCCCTCCTCCTTGGATCCGCGCCTGCCTCTGGATCGCTGAGAACAAATTATAAAAAAACATAAAAGGTTATAAACAAATTCACTGTGCAAAAAATTATTGAATATTTTTACTTATAATTTTGCACATTTGCTGTACGCAACAAGAGGCTCCTTTAGTTGCAGTATAAAGTTAATGCAATATATTTTTCTATTGTTTATAAACAATTAAAAAAACAGCCATTTTAGCAGGCTTTTTGCAATAACTAACGAACAAATTATCCGATTCGGATGGGCCTTAGCTCATTTTGTAGATATTTTTAAGGCACACAATTTTTGTTTGAAACTTTTCTGCTGAAAAATAATAGCTTTTCCTAGAACTCGAAAAAACTGTTTTCACATCATAATTGTTAAATAAAAAATTTTCCCCAAAAAAGAAAATGGGACATCAGATACTACATAATTACTATTATCATTCTGAAGGATTCAATTCAATTTCAAAATCACCTCATATGAGGCTAACTCCGCCGGCCTAGAGTGAGAAAATATATTTTGAACTCTCCGAAAAAACGCGGTTCTTTTCCTGTTAAACATAGTCTAGGTCGATTTATTGTACCCACACTTTCCTTGAAGTGTTAAATCTGTTCTATAATTTTTCGAGCAGCAGTTTAATTTTCCTTTCCCAATGAAAAGTGGTTTATTTACTTCTTTTAAATATGAAGTATATTTTAATATAATTTTATTCAAATTCCTAAATGTGCCAAGCCGTGATTAAGTACGAACAAACAAATATGTAAAGCAACGCAACAACAAACAAATAAATCAAACTAACAGATTTTCGCATTTAAATTATAAATCAAATTATAATTTATTCAACTAAGGAATCTTATAAACCTTGATGTAGGCGTATCTGTTAACCAAATGATTTTTTTCCTTTATAATAAATACAGGTCATTGCGTTTAAGGAACGTATCGATCCCACTTTTTGTTTGTTTGGTAAAGACATTATACTAGAATATATCAAAATTTTTTGTTCTTTCTCTTTCTATATCGTAGATGATTAATAGCTTTCTATTTCGGTGAAAAGTGTCGGACCAGTCCTGGGCAGACCGTTTTTATTGTTTTAAGGGTTGCCTAAATTTTTAGAAAATTCATAATCTATTGTTTCCTTATTTGGAACAGAAGAAATGTGTATTATTTGTGTGTTAACCCGGTTTGTTTCGTTAAAATTAATTAACAGCGGTTGTTTCTTAACAAGTGATCTTGGTTAGTTTCCGAGGATTTGTTTTTTAATTAACTGATTATATTTTGTATAAAAGGGAATTATATATACACTTACAGACAAAAATATTGCATATTTTATTTTTAAGATATAATATATATATATATATATATATATATATATATATATATATATATATATATATATATATATGTATATATATATATATATATATATATATATATATATATATATATATATGTTTATGCGGCTTTCACGGATTTGTCCGTGTAAGATGGAATAGCAGTGGTTATATCCACATTGTGCTGTGGTAGTGCTGAAATCACATTCAGCAGACGTACAACTATATGCAACGCCGTGAGTAAATGAAAAAAAAAAGAACAGTAAATGAAAACTTCACTACATCATATCCTTTCCATATTAGAGGTTGCACAGTTGAAATAAATTGCTATAAAACACAATTTATCCTATTCCACCACCATCGAGATGATAGCCTACCACCAAACCGAGAAGAAAGTCAAAGCTTACCTTCCCCGTCACAGTGATATGGCAGAGGTACATGTTTCGTGTCTCACTAGACTCATCAGGGTACAGACATGCACCTGTTTGTGCAAAGGACAGATCAGAAGGAAGCATGCAACACTGAACGGGGCATCGCCGACCCGTCTAGTAGAGACGAAACGAGTTTAGTGAGAGACGAAACATGTACCTCTGCCGTATCACTGTGGCGGGGAGGGTAAGCTTTGACTTTCTTCTCGGTATGGTGATAGAGGTAGGCTATTATCTCGATGTTGGTGGAATAGGATTGCATTTACTGTTTGCTTTTATATATATATATATATATATATATATATATATATATATATATATATATATATATATATATATATATATATATATATATATATATACATATATATATTTCTTTTCCTTTAAATCGTTATGTATTTCTATTATTAAACTTTTTATGCGGTTTTCTACTTTTATTGCAATTTATTGTAGATAAACCAATACTTGGACATAGCCTTCAGAGAGGAAGAAGCAAAAATATCACAAATTACAAATATTGCATAGGATGCCTTGGCGACTAAAAATCGCTGCTGTTTTGTTTGTCGTCAAAATGACATTTCCATTGATTTATTTGTCAATTCTGTAGTTTTCTTGCCAAGATGCCACATTTAAGCGATTTAGTATGAGTTAAAATTGTTACTTTAGTTAATGAGAGTTGCCGACAAGAAAATATTGCACGGAGAGTGCGTATCTATCAATCGACTGTTTTTTGTATAGTAAAGCGGTTCAGGGAAACTGGAGAATACAAAAAGCGTCCTGGTTAAGGATGAAAAAGATGTACATCGCCAAGAAATTACCATTATTTGAGAATTCAAACTTTGCGAAATCGCATACAGACAGCTCCGCACCTCAAAAATTAATTACTAATCGCAAGACAAGTTAATGTAAGTGCAAAAACAGTAATAAGAAGACCTAAAGGTTGGTTTAAATCCATAATGTCCTGCCAGAGTTCTTAGGCTTTTCTCGCGTCACAAAACTGAACGATTACAATTTGCAACAGCTTATACCAACTGAAATGAAGACCAATAGGGAGAAATTCTTTTCACAGATGAAACAGGAAACAATTATGGACGTGGCAAAGTATACAGAAGGTCTGGGGAATGTTTTGCAAAATGTACAGGGTGCGCCATCTTTTATGTCGGAAAAAAAAACTGATTTCTATATATGAGGTATTTTTATTAAATTTGGACCTTTACAATTTATTGGGATTAGTTTTTGAATACTACATCGATCAAGTGGCCACCTTTATTGGCCAAAGCAAAATGTGACCTTACTGCTGCGTTTTCCATTACCTTTTCGAGCATCTCGGGTGGTATAGCGGTGATTTCGGCATAAATATTTGCCTTGAGCTCTTCAATGGTCTGAGGCTTGCTGGCGTACACTTTGCTTTTTAAATAACCCCACAAAAAGAAGTCCGGAGCGGTCAAATCTGGAGATCTAGGTGGCCAGTTAATGTCATCTCTTTTTGACTTCAGACGTCCAGGGAATTTCCATTGAAGAAACTGGATTGTTTGATTTGCACTGTAGCATGGCGCACCGTTTTATTGAAACCAGTAACAGTCAAGACCTTTTTCACGCATTTGTGGGCAGATATAATGAGCCAACATCCACCGAGATCGATTTCCATTGACTGTTCAGTTTTCTTTGAAAAAAAAAAATGGCCCAATGATGGTTTTGGCGCAAACGCCGGCCCAAACAGTCACTTTTTGGTCATGCAATGGCGATTCGTGGATCTGGTGTGGAATCTTGGTCCCCAAATGCGGCAATTTTGCTTATTAACGCCGCCAGTGAGTGTAAAATGGGCCTCGTCGGTCATCAAAATCTGCTTCCAAAAATCAGGTTCAGTGTCAACCATTCGAGCGACTGTTTGGCCATATTTCAAGCGACGTGGACGGTCTGTTGGCAATATTCTTTGTGTTAACTGCACTTTATATGGAAACAAATGCAAATTATCCTTCACAATGCGCCGCCAAGTGGTTCTACTGAAGCCAAAATGCTGAGCGCGGTGACGATAAGACATTTTTGAGTTCTGGGCAACGCTCTCGCTGACCGCTTCAACCAATTCATTGGAACATCTTGGTCGTTAATGAATGGTATGTTGATGATATCCCACTGTTCCGTACTCAAAAAAATTCGAAACCAAACGATGGATAGTGTTGTCAGACGGTGTCTGTTGGCCACGATATTTTCGACGATATGTACGTTGAGTTAACACAATTGAACGACTATTTTCAATGTACATTGTCACTATTTCGACGCGTTGTTTCGGTATAAAACGATTCATAGTTAAAACTGTACTGAATTGACGTTTCAAAAACACGTATAACGAAATCAATCGGTTGGTAAATGTCAAAGTTATTCAATGACGATATAAAAGATGGCGCACCCTGTAATCTTGAACAAATCGTTAGCTTTGGTTGGGGTTCCATTATGCTGTGGGGTGGCATTAGTTGGGAAAGTGTTTTTGAAAAACATAATAAACTATATCACCTTATCTAAAAATATATAAGGTGATATAAAAAAAAAGGTAAGTTTCAGTTATTTAAGTTGAACCTATAAAAAAATTGACTACTCCACTGAACTCTACATGAAGAACCCCAATAGTTCTAATTTTTAATTTTGCGACATGTTGTAAGATAACCGAGATACTAGATGTGCTCCAAAACGCAGAATTTTCAAAATCGCTCTATATATCCAAAACGAAGTTTGTTAAAAAAGTAACAAAGCGTCACGAAAATTGGACATCCTAGAGATGCCCAGCATATTTTTTCAAACAATTCTGTTGTTCTATTAATTCAACAGGGCTGAAGGGATTGCGAGTAAAAAATGCTGGATACCTGAATTTGAACATAGATGCGCAACGTTACTCTAGCGTAAAGCTAGACATATTATAATTAAAATTATTCAGTACCTACTGGTGCCAAAACATGACGCAAACTCTGTATATTTGATGATCATGGGAACTCCAGAAAATTGCACATTGTCCTCCAAAAAAACGTCATTTAAAATACCAAAAAAAAATAAAAAAATAAAACCAAGTTCGGCTGTTATTCCTATAGTGAGACTGTAAGTTCTGTGGTCTTGGACAAATTTGGCTTCAACGCTGGCAAATCGTGTAGTGGTGTATAGGTACTGATAAACATTAAACAACGTAAGTCACAAGCGGAAAGTTATTGAAAATCTAGACTACTTACAAAAATTAAAATTTAAAAAAGCAAATGAATTTTTAATCATCCGTCGTTAAATAGGCGAGAAATAATCAATTATTAAGCTGCTTTTCCTTTTAAAATTTAGTCGAGTCAAATTAAAAAGCTTCTTCCTTTTTCGAATTCCAAAACAAGGATATGTACAAAGGACCTCGCACCAATCAAATGGAAATTGGTAGGTCTAGGTGTCCTGATCAAAAGTTTCCATGGGCACAAAATCGAAAAGCTAATAGTTCTTGAGATACAGAGTGATGATTTGCTTCCGCACAAATCAAACGGAAATTGGATTCGTTGAAAATTCAGTATATTGTAGGTCTAGATTGTCTGATCAAAAGTTCTCATGAGCGCAAAGTCCAAAAGTTAATACTTTTTGAGATACAGAGGGATGAGTTGCGTCCGACCCACCATTTACATAGGCAAGGCGTAAGGGTCAATTTTCTTTATCTATCGATAGATTTAGGATAATAAAGAAGATCACCAATTGTAATCTTGACTATGACCAACAAATTCCATATATTGGAGACTTATACAGAATAGCTGGTGCAATTATAAATAAATACCGAGAAGCTGAAGAGGAGTTCCAGCTGGAAATGTTAAGGGATGAAAATAGATTGTCAGTGCCTGGTTTCTTGAGACTTTTTCACGGTTTCGTAATGCTACTAAATATCAGCTTATGTATCAACTGATGAAGAAAATGAACAAATAGAGTTTGAAGAACGTGAAGTTGAAAATCATATCCTGGGTTATTATTGTTCATGTACATGTGCACATGTTGCTAGCGTTATATGATTTTTAGGATATGCGCAACATCAAGAACACGTCAAATATCCAGCTGAAAGAGTATTAGAAACTCTGCATGATGCAGGCAATAGACCACTTCATTAAAACATAAACAATCAATCGCAATAAACTTTTAAAAATTAAAGACATGTAACAATTTTAGAAAACAATCAGCCCTTTTAAGGGCTATATGATGCATAAAATCCGATCGCGCAACCTCCACGTGGTATACATCGGGTAATGTTAATGCCGACGGCTCATAAAATCATTTGTAAAAATCCGTATTCAAATATTATGGCACCGCTGTTCCTTTGCTATGTTACCATGATCTCCGATTCAGATTAAATCGAGTATTTTAATCTATACAAGTCTCTAAATACTAACCTACTGATGATTAAATTAGAATTTGATATAAGTCACTAAATTCTAACCTTTTGATGATTAAAAATAACATGAATAAGAAAACTACCAAAAAATAGTTTAAAAATGGACTTTTGCATACAAAAAATCATCCAAACTACAAGCCTTACCTTGACCATTGAGCTTAAGGTCATATAAGGTTCAAATATTACGAAAATCGAAAAATATCTCAGAAAAAAAAACGTTTTTATCTTTTAAATCTACTTCTTAAAAAAAAAAGTTTTTCCATAAAAAATGACATCTTCACAATGTTTGACCTTGACCCTTGATCTAAAGATCATAGTCAAGATTACAATTGGTGATCTCCTTCATCCAAAAGTATTAAGTTTTGGACTTTGTGCCGATAGGAACTTTTAATCAGGACACCTAGACCTACAACATACTGAATTTTTAACGAATTTGATCGGGATCCAATTTCCATTTGATTGGTGCAGGGTCCTTTATGGTGCAAATAGGATCATAACTGCAAAAAATTCAATTTTATTTGCACAATATGAAAAATAATTGTAATATCAGTTCAATTACTAAAGAATTTTTTTTACGGCAAATTATAATGCTAGGACTAACCGAAATAGAAACTAAATAATAAAAATATTAAAAGTTCTACTCTACTTAGTCAGTACTTTAAACTAAAATGGGCCGCTTTTTTCTATTATGTCAAAGGAGATTGTAGGCATTCTATTTTAGAGTGACACATTAGTCTTCACTCGACCCTTTCTACCCGTCCTGTTAAAGGCCGTCAGTATTGTCAGTTTGCCTGAATCGCTTTAAAATTTATCAGCATTAGACCTTCCGAGGAGAGAAAATCGTCTGGAAAAACCGAAAATACACTTATTGTGGCTTTTGGGAACGGCCGATACTTTTATCCGTTTAAACTGGTCTTGGAAAAGTACTTTCTGAAGTGGTTTTGTCTAAGATTTTCAACGAAATCACAACAAAAGCGTTCTTAAGTAGTTTTTAACTATACAGGATGATTTTCCGGGAATTTTATCGATCGATTGTGGGAAAACTATAACTAGGAAGCATCTGAAAATTTAATACTGTACTAATGTGCATGGGGGACAGCCAGCTAAAATATTTTCAAGATGGCCGCACTTCCAGTTATACCGGAAGTAGATGTCAACTTGCTTATTTTAAATGGAACACCGTATATATTATTGCATTTTTGATTTTTTCGTAAAATTTTAGACATATTTTATGTATAATATTTTATATTTAAGTCTCACAGTTTTGGACATATTTAAGTTTTTATGTAAAAAATGACGTTTGCGGACCAAAATTTAACTATAAATTCTTCCTATAAGAAAGTCTTTATTATTTAATTTGGGTTGGTTTCCTTGTAGACAAACATCGACTTTAGTAGTCTTTTTAAGATATTTTGAAAATTATTAATACGGAGTAGTTAAAAAAGAAGAATAGAAATTATATTTAAGAAATCGTCAAAAGTCCATTTTTTCAAAAATAATGCACCTATTTTTATAATGTTATCATATTAAGCATTAAAAATAAGGGTTCCTTTACATAAGGTTGTCTATTCCAAAAATTTGTAGTTTTCAAAATATTGGCATTTCAACATTTTGTATTGTAGAAACGCTATACGGCTTTTAAGTTTTGTTATTAGTTGGCCATGACGGCGAGG
This sequence comes from Diaprepes abbreviatus, assembly GCA_034092305.1. Lineage (NCBI taxonomy): Eukaryota > Metazoa > Arthropoda > Insecta > Coleoptera > Curculionidae > Diaprepes > Diaprepes abbreviatus. The sequence goes on along the minus strand of JASJET010000387.1, from coordinate 136,030 downwards.
CGCGGCGAAAATGAAACAATCGAATCCTACAGAATTGTCACTATTTCTAGCCATTTGACATTCAGTAATAATAATCATCTAAGGGTGGTTAAATTACACGCACGAAGATTATTTGAACTTATTTATTATTTATGGAGAATGTGATAAAGTTATTTCAAAAATCTGGGATACATTCAAGATCCGATATCCGCAGAAACAGAAACCAACACCACCAACTGTTGAAAGGAAAAAACTTCAAGAACTTTATATCCATAAAAGCAAAAATAAATAGAAATAAAACCGTTGTTAATAATTAAAATATTGAAACTACAATTTTAGAATATTTTGCCGCATATCCGATAATATCTACAAGGCAAGTAGCATTAGAGAGAGATAGAGAGAGATATGTTTTATTGACGCATCGACAATTAGAGTTTTTTAGCGTCTATTCAGGTTAGTTTTCTTTAATGTCTGTTAGTTTAAATATATTTACACATATTTATATTCTACATATGGGTTCACACGTACATTTTTTTATATTTTACTTAGCATTGGATTTCATTTAGAAATGAAAGAATATTATTGGAGTTCTGTATTGAGAGCTTGTTTGTTGGGTTACCTGATATATTATGTTTATTACGTTTAGATTGGTAATTATGACAATCAAAAAGAATATGTTTAATAGTTAGTGAGAGGGTACAGGAAGGACATTGGGGTTGGTTTTGGCCTTTGATTAAGTATTCATTTGTGAGGCGTGTGTGTCCGATTCGTAGCCTAGTAATTATAACAGATCCTTTCCTTGTTAGGGCGTGGTGTGAGGAGTTTTCAGAGTAGGAGTGCTTAATCGTATGCAGTTTGTTTTGATCCAAGGTTAGATCCCATTTCAGTTGAGCCAGATTATGGAAAAGTTATTTAAGGGGAGTTTTAATATTCTTAACGTAGAAGTTTTGGTCAACTAGGAGTGGATTAGGGGGATGTTTAGCAAGAGAGTCTGCCTTCTCATTTCCAGGAATTCCCACATGGCTAGGGATCCACAGAAGGATGATTAGTTTGTTATCCATGGAGATATTTTATTTTTTCAGACAAGGGATGTTTTAGATGGTATGAAGAGATGTTCTGTACGGAGCTAAGCGAATCAGTGGTAATGCCCCATTTTTTGTGCGGAGATGATAGAATGCATTTGAAGGTTCTATAAACGGCGTATAATTCAGCTGTTAGTATTCTGGCTGTTTTATGCATTCGAAAAGTTTCTTCTACTTTGGAGGTATAATATGCTGCAATGGTCTGAGTGGCAGTTTTAGATCCATCAGTATACATGACGTTGAAATTATTCTATGTTGTTTGAAGCAGGAGGTTGAAATTTTTCCTGATTAAGAGATGAGGGGTATTCAGTTTGTCGTACTTTGTGAGCGTTAGATCAGATTTGATTGGGGACATATTCCATGGAGGGAAAGTATAGGCGTTATTTTGTAGTTTGAAGCATGGAGGCAAGGCAATTTGCAGGCGTTCCTAGAGTTTGTTATATCTTAGGTTAGAGCTAAGAGGGTATTTACTAGAAGAAGTTATCCAAGGAAACGGATTTCTGTGAAACAGTTTTGATATAGGAAGGAAAGGTTTAAAAAGCAGAGTGTGAGCATAATTTAAGTGCTGTAGATTTCTGATATAATTTATGGGCAAAATTTCAGCTCCACATATAATGCTGTAAATAGGGCTAGTGTGGAAGCCACCTATAGCCAGTCGAACACTTGTATTGTATATGGAATTAAGCTTAAAAAGATAAGATGGAGGGGCGGAGCCATATATACAAGAGGCGTAATTGAGTTTATGTATGCAGTATTGATGAATTTTAATAAGAGGGTGTCGGTCAGAGCTCCAAGTAGTATCTGCTAGCATTTTGATAATTTTAAGATCAGACATACATTTGTTTTTAAGTTTATCAATGTGGTATTTAAAATTCAATAATTGGTCAAAGGTTACACCGAGAAATGATTTGTTAGGGGTGGGATGTACAGGGTGTCTCAAAAGAAAGTTCACATTTAAAAAATCGATTTAAAAAAAAGTCAGGACTTTATTGAAAAAATGTTTATTACATATTAAAATACATTGTTTGGGAATTTATTTTTTAAAAATGATATCGTCCAAATGTAATCCGTTGCGCTCATGGCATTCATTTAATCGAGCACTAAAATTACCCATGACGACTCGGCAGGTATTCTCCGTGATGTCTGCCATTTCGTTGCGGATATTTTCTTTTAATTGTGCCAGCGAAGTCGGTTTGTTGGCGTAAACTTTTGATTTGACATAACCCCATAGGAAAAAGTCCATAGGTGATAAATCAGGACTGCGTGGAGGCCAACTTATGCCACCTTTCTTTGAGATCAATTTGCCAGGGAAAATTTCACGCACTCGTGGCAGAGACATGTTGGACGTGTGTGAAGTTGCTCCGTCTTGCTGCAACCATGTTCTTTGGTTATAGACAGGAAAAATTTGCAGTTCAGGCACGATGAAGTCGTCTAACATCTCCACATACCGCTCTGAAGTCACTGTTACTGTGCGTTCCCTTTCATCTTCAAAAAAGTACGGGCCGATAATTCCTCGCGCCGACATCGCAGCCCATACAGTCACTTTCGGCGAATGTAGAGGTTTCTAATGATTGTGTTTTGGATAGTTTGTACTCCAATAGCGGCAATTTTGCTTGTTTACATGACCATTAAGATGAAAATAGGCTTCATCCGAAAAGAAGATGTTGGTAAACGTTGAAAAGGGTTCAGTCATCTGGTTTACGAAGTCAAGCCTCTGAACAGCATCCTGAGGCTTCAATTCTTGCACCAACTGAATTTTATAGAGGCTCAGCTTTAAATCTTTGTGTAAAATGCGGAATAATGATGACCTATGCACATTTAAAGCAACAGCACGCTTACGAATCGAAACGTTTGGGTCGTCACGAACAGACTGAGTAACACTCTCAACGTTTTCGACCGTTCTCGAAGACCTCGGACGCCCGGATTTTGATTTATCTAGTGTTGAACCGGTCTCTTCAAACTTCTGGACCCATTTTCCAATAAGCCGAGCGCTTGGCGCATCATTTAAGTGACGAATATGTCGAAAATTGCAGAATTTTCTACGCGCTACAGTCGCCGAATTACCGATTTTGTAAAACTCACGTACGCACAAAGCACGGTCCGCTCCCGAGAAACGCTCCATAGCGACTAAATTCCCAAGAGCCAGGCTACCGATTGACATACCCCCCGCGCCGCTCGGAATAGTTGCGTTCACGCAATAAGCAAAACAAATGTGTACTTTCTTTTGAGACACCCTGTATAAGGAAGTTATTAAGGTGTAAATTAGATATTCTTGGACAGTTTCTTAAACAGAAGTGAACAACCTTAGATTTTCTAGAAGAGAATGTAGCATTAGAATCTGGATTGTCTCAAACATCAGTTCTAAGGATTTTATGGAAACACAATTTTCATCCCTATGTATATTCCATAGTACAACGTTTAGAGGGCACTAATTTTCAACGAAGAGTAGAGTTCTGTCAATTAATTTTACTGCTGGTTTTTTGGATAATATTATTTGGTCGGACGAAGCCAAATTCACAAAAAATGGGTTGTCTAATCGACGCAATTCCCATTATTGGAACGACTCAAATTTACATCCACTTAGAGAATAAAATTTTAAGGGTCTTGGCAGTTTAACGTGTATTGTTCTATAAGAAATGGCTGCGTCGTCGCTCTAGAATTCTAACAAAACAATCTGAATGGTAAGTGAGCCATTTTTGAAGACTATTAGATACAAAATACGTTTTTTCCATCGTGATAAATATATGACCCTTTTTGAGTAAATCCGATAACTTATCCTAAAAATGAAAAAGGTGTTAAATTTTCCTTGAAGTTTGTCGACGAGAAATCCTTGGAAAATTAATTTGTGTTTCCTGGGAGTAAGCGGTCGGTATTGTCGGTTAACCAGAATCGTTTAAAAATCGCAGGGCTAGACCCTTGGAGAATTCTAAAGTGTCAAGAGAAACCCAAAGTAATGGTCGTGTGGCCTTTAATACGTGCATTTTCGAAATATTCTGGCTACTTTTATTAAAATATAGGTCTACTTAAAATATTGTAAACTTTAGTAATAAAGGATGATCAAACTTTTCGTTTAGAATAGGGAAAAATGGAAATGTAGTTTCGTTTTTTGGAAATCAATATATATATATATATATATATATATATATATATATATATATATATATATATATATATATATATATATATATATATATAAGCTATAACAGTAATAATGGAAATAACATATTGACGATAGCCTACAACAGAAGCAATATATTTATACTAGATGTTTGAAATATCGTTCTTTTTGCGAAACCACTGCAAACTCTGGACAACATTTGCGGGGTTATAGTTTGAACCGCGTCTCTTATGCGGATTTTCATATCTTGTGGTGTTGTCTAGAGCGCATTTGCAATTTCTTTTGTGTATGCCCATAAAAAGAAATTTGGTGGAGTTAAGTCCAGAGATTTCAGTGGGCAATTTTGAAATCCATTTCTCCGAATCCATTATTTTGGAAGTTGATATTTAAAAATTGCCGAACTTCGCGATTAAATTGAAGCGGACCTAAATCCAGTTGAAGCCACATACTTGTTTTAATATATAAAAGGGCATCTTTTAATAACACTGGAAGTGGGTGTAAAAGAAAATCGCGAAACATCAAACCATTTAAAGGACCTTCAAAAAATAGGGTCTAGTTAAGTATATACCCACTATTCCTCCCCCACACATTAACCGACCACCTATTCTGGTTTATCATAACTCTGTATTCATGCGGATTTGAATCAGAATAGTAATGGAAGTTGTGTCTATTCACGAAACCATTGTTATGAAAAGTACATTCATCACTAAACAACATATTATCAAAAAAGTGTTCATTTTCTGCCACTTTATCTAACACTCACAATCGGCTTTCAAAAAAACAATAACGAACTCATCACACGTTGGGAAAATAAAATGTTTATCTCTCCAAATACTCCCAAACAATTAAAAATGCAAAACGCACAACCACCAAGAATTTATGAACTACCAAAATTATATAAACAAAATATTACTCTCAGACCAATAGTTTTATGTATACAATCACCTTACGAAAAATTGTCAAAGTTTCTAAAATCCATACTGTAAAATGTGGTCAACAAAAGTCAATACTACATTGAAGATTCCACGGATTTTAAAAATAAAATTAAAAACACAACCTTACCTGAAAACATACTGATATCTTTAGACGTAATTTCCTTATAAACCAATATTCCAATATGCCTAGCAAAAACATAATAACAACAAAATGGGAGGAAATAAAACAATTACAGACATACCGCTGAATTTCAAAACGCAGTAGAACAAATGCTTACATCCACATACTTTCTCTACAATGATAAATTTTATAAACAAACAGAGGGATGCGCCATGTGTGCCTCAATATCTAGGATTATAGCCCAGCTAGTGTTGAAAGACCTCGAAGAAACTGTTATATCCAATTTAGACATCAATATGCCATTTTTTTATAGTTAGTATAACACCAATTCCAAAAAATCGTTGTGAAGATATTCTCAATAAATTTAATGCCTACCACCAAAAATTTCAATTTACTATAGAAAAAGAGGAAAAAAATAAAATCAATTTCTTAGACCTCACAATTTACCACCAAAATAATGTCATTAAAACTCAGTGGTATACAAAAGCAATATAGTCTTCTAGATATTTGCATTATAATTTTCAACATCCTCTATCCCAAAAAAATCGGTAGTAATAGGAATTGCAGACCGAGCCATAAAATTATCCGATCCAGAATACCGAAACGAAGCAATTCAAAAAACAAAGAAAGCTTTATTATTGAACAGTTATCCCCCCTAAAATTATAAACAATATCTTCAAAAAAAGAATACACAAATTTTACAATAACAACAACCAAAACCATCAACACCAAAAAATAAAACAACACAACCAATATGTTTCCATACCCTATATACTACAACTCTCAGAAAAACTTCAGAATGTCCTGAAAAATCATAATATTATTGTTAGTCATAAAGGATACAATCTATTAAAAAAAATTTTAGTAACTTAAAATGTAAAATACCTAAAGACAAAAAAACACAGGTAGTTTATGAGATCTCGTGTAAAAATTGTGACGGAGTTTACATCGGCCAAACCAGTCAACATGTTAAAAACAGGATTAATGGACACAAATACGACAAACATAATAAAACCGCATTGACAAACCACATTACAGAAAAACAACACATTTAATTTTGAAAATGTAATTCTCAAAATAGAAAACAATAAAAAAAACGCGAATTTTATGAAATGATCGCAATTCAAAAAAATAAGAAATCTATAAATACAAAAGCTGATACAAAATACCTAAGCAAAATATATTACAACATCCTAAAATAACCCCCCAAACAAATTAAATATACACAAAATGAATCAAAAATAAATTACCCCAAAAATAAGAAAAAATAATAGTCAGGCAAGTATCCTTAAGGCGAAAAAAATCCAAGCCCTTGATCACCGGAACCCATAAAATAAAATTCAGTTTAAATAAAGATGCGACATAAAAAGCAAGGTTTTTGTAGTATCTTGTCAAAAAGGGAACCATGTGTTAACAAGATGTAGTCTATGTTGTGTTCCTCTGTAAAAATTTATATAAGGTATATTTTAAACTTAACTTATTAATTTTATGTTATAATATAGCAAAAAAAAAATTTCTGTTATAGTTATAAAAAATCATTCTGAAGAAGATAAAGTGTGACCGAAACGTCAATAGATATGTATAACAAATAAAACATATGCAGTTTTATTAATAAAACGGATATATATATATATATATATATATATATATATATATATATATATATATATATATAGACAGATATACATTATGTTCGGTAAGTATTTTAAAATTATTTTACAGTTATTATGAAAAATGCAATTTTTTATTTGAAATCCTGTATCTTAATAACTTTCACATTGGGGTAACTTTTGCAAAATCGCAGTAATTTAAAATAGGGATTGTATATCATAACTTATGGCTCAGCCTGTATAAAACAGAAAGCGAGTTCCCGATATAGCAATTTTGCTCCATCGATCCTTCAATTTATGATTTATCAACAATTTTTACGATTTTTTACCATACCGTGTCCAGAAAATAATATATTTGTTGTTCGGCTTGAGCTTAAATATTGAATTCCCGAAGGTTCAATCGCGGTCCGCCTCCGGTCAAAGTAAATATTTACTAATGATTTATAATGAATACAGTTACACTATGCGTGACAGTCAAGCACCATCAATGTAATTAAGAGAATATCTGATTGGATTTAGAGCGGACCACGATCAAACGATAAACGATTCAATAGCGCGGACTGACACTTATAATTTTAAAGCCAATTAATTACTTTGTCAGTAGTTTTGCTCTTGGGTTGTAAATAAATTTACGAGGGATTTTAGTAAAAATATCTATTTAGAAAACAGAGCTTCATTATCGACTTTATAATCATAAGAGAGAACATAAAACTTTCAATTCAAGATGTAAGAATATATAAAGATGTTACTTGTGGATTTGATCACTACCTATTAATATTAAGAATATATTTACCAATCAATCAAAAATCTGGTGAAAATAAAGCAACAAAAGGATACGAAATGGTTAAGTACAAAAAGAGAAGAGAAATAAGAAGCACTGTCAGCTTCAAAAAAGACGAAATGTGGGATAATAAATTTAAAAAAATCATTGATTGGCGCAAGAAAAATAAGAAAATGCTTTGAAGCTTGGAAATTCATAAAAACCGCAAAGAAAATAGGACAGGAAACAGCATTAATCGAAACAATAGCTGAAAACAAATGGATTATGTATTATCAGAGATTGCTAACTCAAAAGAGGGTTGAGTATGTGAAGAAACAGCTATTATTAACATACAAGAAGAACACGTCGAAACAGATAATAATGATATCGTTAATGCTACAAAAAATCAAAATTATATTGACCTGAGGATACGGAATTACGAAAATTTCAATGGTCAAGAATCTCTTACATAATGGAAAGGATGCCATATTACCTCAATCAACAATAAAGGGAAATTTCCGGAATTACGGAGGTATAAAAAAACTAGCTCAATAAGTCGACTCTACGGAAAAAAAAACTAAGAAAGTTCATTGAAGAAAAATACAAGGAGGAAAAAGAAACGGGTGGATTTCGTGGTGGTAGATTGTGTAATGATAACATTTTTTGTATGATACAAATAACTCACAAAAAGAGCAGTTACAAGTCAAGATATTCATTAAAATTTTTAACACACGCACAAAGCTACTTTCAGGATTATATATACCATATCTTTGTAGAAGCTCATTATGTAGAGCGAAACATCAAAAAAATTGTTGTCTTTTGATTCCCAAATGAAAAAACCTATACCCAATAAAGTATTACAGAAATATATACATATATATATATATATATATATATATATATATATATATATATATATATATATATATATATATATATATATATATATATATATGATATGATTAGGTTTCAGATTAATACTGCTACTCTGTGCGTGACTTTTGCCCAACGTAGTGGGCTTTTTCAAAAGTATAATTTCAATTTACTTTTGTCGTGTTTCTTAAGATTATACTTTTGAAAAAGCCCATTACGTCAAGCAGGGAATAGTAGTATTAATCTGAAACCTAATCAAAAGAAGTTACCATATATTTATATATAAAGATGGTTTAAGAAAAATTTAATATATATATTTATATATTTTTCCATAAGAATTGAAGACAAGTAAAATCACGCCAATATTTAAATCAGGGTGTCAATGATGCGGGAGTAATGACAGATCAATTTCAGAGATGGATGTATTTTCGAAAATTGTTGAAAAGATAATATAGCAGTGGATAAGTACCAATATAGTTTTTTTTTAAATAACAGTACATTGAGTGCGACAAACAACTTTGTTGTTTAAGAATCGAGAGTATTAGAAAATAAACAATTGGTATATGTAGTGTTTATGGATCTGAGGAAAGCATCTGACGTCATTAGTATTGACTTTTGAAAAAATTGGATAGGATTTAGGGGAATAATACCGTATATATATATATATATATATATATATATATATATATATATATATATATATATATATATATATATATATATATATATATATATATGTTATATCGTAGATTTTCACGGATGGTAGAATGAATAGTTTGGTTATTTCGGGTTTCAATCCGTTCGTTCAAGAAATCGTTTTCACGACGTTTCGCCAAAATCTCATTTGGCATTTTCAAGTGCGGTTCGTCTCGTTACTCGCTGAGAACTGATGGTGGCCTCTGAAAGAATTTCGAGTTTTGTTTAGTTGGCTCGCTGCCTGATTGGGTGGGCGGCTTCGTAGGCTCCTCCCCTCTCCCGAGTGCGATATATTTTGTTCAGGTCTCTCGTGTACTAGTTGATTTTTGTTGTTTTCTTTCTTGATTTTTTATTAATGTTTTCCATGTAGATGAAAAATTTATAGCATCGTCTCGTTTATTTAGCTGTCCCGCTTTTTCGATTTCTAGGGCCTCTCTTATGACGCGTACCTTGTAGTTCTGTACTGGTGCTATTTCTTTTGTTTTTTCGAAATCGTTGGTATGTCCGGTTGTTTGGTGATGTTGAAATAGGGCTGAAGTTGTCTGTTTGTTTTTGAGGCTATTTTTATATTCTTGGATTCTTGCTGATATGCGCCTGTTTGTTTGTCCTATATAAGTTTGATGACAATCTGCACATGGAATGCTGTAAACGCCATGATTTTCAAGGTTGGTCTTGTCTTTGGGATTTCCCAGGATGTTGGCTATTGTTTTTTGTGGTTTAAATATGGGCTGTATGTTGTGTTTTCTTAAGATTCTTCCGATTCTATCTGTTATTCCTTTTATGTATGCTATTATGGCTTTGTTCCTTGTTTGATATTGGTCTTTGGTCTTTGTTGTAGTCTTTTCTTGTCTTTTATGGCTTTCTTTATGTCTGCTTGTGAGAAACCATTCCGTTCTAGAGCTGTTGAAATGTGTCTTATTTCGTCTTGTTTTGTGTCAGGTTCTGTTAGGCGGAGAGACCTTGATACTAATGTGTTGACTACTGCCTGCTTTTGAGAGGGATGATGATGTGACGCTGCATTGAGATATCGGTCAGTATGTGTGGGTTTCCGATATACGCTGAAGCCCAAGGTGTTATTGAGTTTCCTAGTTAATAGCAGGTCCAAAAAAGGGAGTTTCTTTTCTTGTTCGATTTCTAGCGTGAATTGGATTCTGTGGTGGATATTGTTAAGATATATGAGGAAATCGTCCAGGTGTTCTTTTCCATGTGGCCATATTATAAAAATATCATCGACATAGCGTTTCCAAAATTTTGGTTTTAAAGGTGCCATAATTCCATACATAAAAGGAATAACAGACAGAATCGGAAGAATCTTAAGAAAACACAACATACAGCCCATATTTAAACCACAAAAAACAATAGCCAACATCCTGGGAAATCCCAAAGACAAGACCAACCTTGAAAATCATGGCGTTTACAGCATTCCATGTTCAGATTGTCATCAAACTTATATAGGACAAACAAACAGGCGCATATCAGCAAGAATTCAAGAACATAAAAATAGCCTCAAAAATAAACAGACAACCTCAGCCCTATTTCAACATCACCAAACAACCGGACATACCATCGATTTCGAAAAAAGAAAAGAAATAGCACCAGTACAGAACTACAAGGTACGCGTCATAAGAGAGGCCCTAGAAATCGAAAAAGCGGGACAGCTAAATAAACGAGACGATGCTATAAATTTTTCATCTACATGGAAAACATTAATAAAAAATCAAGAAAGAAAACAACAAAAATCAACTAGTACACGAGAGACCTGCATACAAGAACAAAATATATCGCACTCGGGAGAGGGGAGGAGCCTACGAAGCCGCCCACCCAATCAGGCAGCGAGCCAACTAAACAAAACTCGAAATTCTTTCAGAGGCCACCATCAGTTCTCAGCGAGTAACGAGACGAACCGCACTTGAAAATGCCAAATGAGATTTTGGCGAAACGTCGTGAAAACGATTTTTTGAACGAACGGATTGAAACCCGGAATAACCAAACTATTCATATATATATATATATATATATATATATATATATATATATATATATATATATATATATATATATATATATATACATATATAGATTATTGAACCATAGATTTTTTTATTTTGTCTTTTCTTGGGTTTAGGTTCTTTATTTAACAAAAAATCTAAAATATTTTGACATTTCGCTCCTTATTTAAAGCATTTTCAAAATTTTTTGTTTTTTTATTTATTTACCTTCGTAAAACTATTTTTTATATAATTAAAAACATTCCAAACAAGAACATATCGACAATTTTAAAAACAACACTATTCAAATTTTTAAAAAAGTATTTAATTTTACCAGTACACACCTTGACATTTTGTTTATTTATTAATAATGAAATGCAACTTCTACATCGTCTATTTAGTTACTGAGGATACATGGAATGCGAGTGTGTTTTATTTTTTATATTTTACAATGTACCAAAAAAAAACCGAAAAAACGCATATATATGTAATTTTATGTTTAAGAGGATATTTTATTTTTGATGTTTATTAACAGGATCGAATACTTAATATTTTTGTTTAAATTAGGCTGGTGTAAATGTGGCTTAAATTTCCTATATCCGTTCTGTCGTTAACAATGTTTTTATCTTTTTTAATTTCTATCATTTCCATTATCTGGAATTTTTGGTAATTCATATCTTTGTGTTTAATTATGGTACTGTTATAATTGAAGGTATATTTTTCGTCCTGTGTGTGTTTGTTTAACGCAGTTGAGGCGTTCTTCGTACATTTATGGCTGTTCTTTAGTAATTGGTTCTTTATGCCTATATATTTTTTAGGACAATTTGTGCAAGAGATCGAATATACTACTTTTGATATATTCATGAAAGGAGTTTTACTTTTTAAGTTAGTAACTAGTGTATTTAATTTATTATGAGACCTCTGGCATACGATAATATCATGCTTTTTTAAAATGTGTTTTATTTTTTCTGATAGTTCATTAGTGTAAGGTAACGCTACATAATTTTGCTGTTTATGTTCTATGTTTCTTGGTATTAGGTTATTATAAGTTTATATGTTCGTTTATTAATTATTTCGGTGATAGTCTTTTCATTGTAATTATTATTTACTAGTGGCTTTTTCACTTTTTGTAGAATTCTTAGTCGGAATATATATATATATATATATATATATATATATATATATATATATAGCATATTATTTTGACTCCCTCTATATTTAACCAGCACCGTATATCTATAAATTTTCTAGTTAGGCACATTTATCATACACATTATTTTAAACACGAAACTTTTACTACAAAAGTTTATAATCGTATAAATAATTTTTTTTTATTAAATGTATATTGTTTCGACCTTCGCATGCCAGTCAAATAATTCAATACTTTGCACGAAACTTGCGAAACCTTGGTTTTTTACTTAAAGTTTAAATTGTTAACTAAAAAAATAATTTATGTTTTACATACACGTGCGGACGGTGTATAAAAAAGCATGTCCAGCATAAACATTATTCAACATCTAAACAGAAATAACTCCCAAAAAAATTGTTGCAAAAATTTGCTTAAAACGCGTGAGTTCACGTTTCAATTTCGGTTTATCGTTACATTACAAGGTAGTATAAATACTCTCTGAAAGAAGGCAACAACAACATTAGAATACTACAAATATTTTCTTACTATCAACAACAATAACCTGTTCTGCATGAAAATCCTCCCTGCCAAACTAGTGTAGTAAAATCTAGAGAACATCAACTACATGTTTCGATTGACTCCAAAGCAGACCCAATGATGTAGCTATGCGATATATAAGTTGTTATTGCATACCGCGGTGCGACGTTTTCAAATCTACGTTTTTTTTAAATTTAGGGAAATTGCGCACAATCTAGCAACATCGCATAGGGCGCGTGGGGATGACCCCCATTTACGAAGTCTCAACCCCTTAGAGCTTAAGATAACGGAAATTGCCATTTCTGAAATAAGGTCAAATTATTTGAGAGCTGACGAGGTGGATTGTAAGATGATTTCATTATTCACACCTCATCTTACTTCTTATTTAATTTTCGTAATTAATAAGTGCCTTTCTACCGCTTCCTTTCCAATTGAATGGAAACGTGCTAATGTATTACCAGTTCCTAAGGTTTCCAATCAAAGTAGTATTTCTCAGTTTTGTCCTATCAGTATTTTACCGACATTGTCTAAAGTTCTTGAGAGAATTGTCTATGACCAGCAGAGCCAGAAACCAAGATTATGTCGTTAAAGAATGGTTTGAAAAACGTCCTTAATGAATCTTTAGAAGAACAGCAGAAAGATTAGTTACCTCCTTTGTACATAAAACTTGGACTTATAACAAATTTTGCTAAAGGCATTTCAGATGAAGTTAGGAGAATAGGAATGTAACATTAACGTTATTTTCAGTTCAAATAACTCTCTGAGAAGTCGTCTTACTAATGTCAAACCAACAACTCAAAGGGACATGAAGAACTGTGTGTATCAGATACCAGGTGAATGTGGCAACTCCTACGTTGGCGAAACAAAGAGATCCGTTGATGTGAGGATCAAAGAACACCAAAAATATACATCTCGAGGAGAAACTGAAAAATCTGATGCCGCCAACCATGCCTAGAGTCATTCTACACCAAGAACAACACTGGAGGAGACGGAAATTCAAAGGAGCCGAGGTTATACATCAGAACTTGAGTTGCTTTAGCAAACCATCTTTGAATATAAGAGAAGTGTGGAAACCACTTCTTAATAATTGTAAATTTAAAAGGAAATGCAATATAAATAGGACTTTGGCGTAGCACGCATGACTGCATCCATCTTAGTCACACTCAACTGCATTTACTTTTAGTACAAAAGGTTGTGCAGCTTACGAATTTATTTAGTTTCACTTGAAAACAGCTAGAGATAACTACAGTCCAACAGATATCTACTACTTCGCAAAAAGTTATCATGTTGAAAAGTGGCGAAAAAGGGCATTTTTAAAATGTCGCTTCGGAAGGAAAATCACAAGAAATACTATTCGTTTAGAGTCGGCTATGGAACACGAAATTATTTCTTTTATTTTACAACAAAAAACAATTCTTTTAACTATTAACAATATTTGTTTTTATAACAAATTACCACATTATTTTTTCAGGACTTTACCCTTGATATTCCTAATTAAGGGGTTAAAATACCTGTCAAAAAACTTTACTGGAGTCATGTCTCTGGTTTAGTACTTCTCCACGAATTGCTGAAAAATAATAGAAAGCAATTTAAACAATAGCAAAGTGGTGGGTAATTTCAATCTTAAGACTTGACAGTCTTAATTCGCCCCAAATGTTTGAAGTGAAGGAAAAAAAAATCTATTAAACTCTATAAACCAATCAGACTTCTTTCATGTCGAACGAAATTTATGTAGGGGCAAACAAAGACCAAAATTTATAATAAGCTCCGATCCAACGCTGCCGTTTCAAACTTTCCCAAACCGGAAGTTTTAGATAAATGGAAAACGAAGGGGACAAGTCCAAAACGTTCGGTATACATAAACAGCCGCTTTGAAAATGATAATACCCTAAAAGTTATCTGGACACGTATGGTAAAGATGTTCGGGTATAAGTTCGGAAAATTAATGGCTATTTTAATCGATTTGCCGCTGAATATTTAGGGCAGGTTTTAAAGGCATACATAATACGCAGGGGAAATTTAGATTTTTTTATATAGTTGAAATTAATGTCTAACATACGTTGTGTGTTACATTAAAAAATATTTTCTTTAAACGAAAAGTCATTATTTTTTAAGGTAATCCTTCTCTTTTTTTAACGTATATTTCATTCAATGAGAACATGAACTGACTCGAACTAATCTGAATTCACTACTGCCAAGCGAATGAAGAGGGATTACCTCGACTATCTCCATCGTATCTTCTATTCTCACCTGACATAATATCTCCTTGTTTCTTATTTTCTGTGCCTGTCATATTGCTGCTGATCTTCTCAAGCCTCCATTTTTACAGCTTCTACTTCTTTTTGTGAGACTTCAAGTCTTAAACAGCTTTTTATCATAGTGATGTATATGTATATTTTCGTTTTTTGTTAATATTTTTGAAACATATTATCAAATTTAGGCATCCTATCACTCACTGGATAATTGTTGCATGAATTTCTTTATCGGCTGTTCCCGTTCTATTAAATAACTCTTAAATATATGTAATCATCGCATATTTCTACTTCTGCACTATCATCAGTTGAGAGGTTTTTTTTTATTATCTCTTATGCATAAGTATTGGGTTACTTGAATGTTTGTTGACAGATCCTATTCCTCATTCGTTTCTTGTAGTTTTTTTGCCACGTATTTAAGATCTTCTTTGTTGTCTGCTAGTCCCCTTTGATCAGCGCTGTTAGTTTTACTAACTAATGTTGGTCCTTCGAGCCGGATGATCTAGCGACCTATGAATGTAGGAATTCCCTTGAGCCAGTTCGCACTGGCGAGTAGGCGTATTTAGTCTGCCTGTAACTAAACCTAAGAGACGAATTTGCCTTGACGACACGTAAAAAATTAAATAGAAATCAAAGAATAAGAAAGAAACAAGAAAAACTAAACAAAATTAAACCGGTATATCACGACGGTTAAAGTACATGACTTAGGACTACCAGTCACACCTACTTATGACGAAGACAAATCCTCTAAATTTTCTGACAACTCTACTGAAGTCCTAGAAAAATTAAAGATTAAATACATAGAGCTTTTTGGAAACAACGACATATAATACAATATAAAACACACAAACAAAGATACAACTATGTAGATATAAAATAACAATAAAAATAATAAAAATTTTACTTCATACATCAAAAAATGGGGGAAATTAAGGAACTTGTCAAAGCACAGAAACAAATAGGGAAGAAGATCCTTCGACTATTAACAGATATGAAAAATTACTCCTCAAGTAGGAAAACGGAGCAATACTACTTAGAAAAACAAAGTTCCATCGAAACACTATGGACTGAAGCTGATGAAAACCACAAAAAATAGAAGAGCTAAAATGTCCAACACACAATTACTCTAAAACCAAATACCGGGAACAATTAAACAGGTATTATCAAGATGCAATAGAATATATCAACGAGGATCAACAAAAACTATTAATCAAGCAAAGCCGTTTGAAGGAAGAAGAACTCCACCTGAAAAAGCAAACCATAGCCCAAATAAACGCGGAATTAGTAGACTACAAGTTAGAATCTCCTACCAATTGCAAAACAATGGGAAACACTATATATATATATATATATATATATATATATATATATATATATATATATATATATATATATATATATATATATATATACATCAACTGGATTCATCATCTGATTAAAATCGAAGCCACAAACTTCGGGTATCTTCCTGGTAAGTTTTAAGAATTTTAAGCGCAATAAACTATTAAATCTGTGACAGGATAATAAAACCTTTTTGTTTGTTATTGCTGGACGTTTATGTTGAGCCTTATTGGTTGGTTCTTTCACCTTAAATTGTTGACTGGTACCACACCTCGAAGCTTATTGTATAACATAATTTTCAGAAATTTGATTCGCAACCTACTCTTATTTTTATGTTTATTTGAATAGTAAAAACTCGATACTAGATGTATGTCATTGGCTTTTGGATGCAGCATTAGGATATCGTATAAATAATTCAGTAGCCAATAGTTAAATAGTCAGGTTTATTTTTTTATAAGAAGAAGGAAGTTCGTAGAAAATTCCTCAAATATTTTTCCAATTAAAATTTCATAAAAAAAAACGCTGGTTAAGGCTTGATTCTCATTATAATGCCGCTCTCGATACGATCTCTGTTCGATTGCTTTTTTTAAATGAAAAAGAGTTTACGATATCGAAATCTCCGCGAAACTGATAGTGTAAATAGGTTCATTGTTTCTCCTATAAAAATATCATACCGGACCGAGAGCGTATCGAGATCGTATCGAGAGCGGAACTATGGTAAGAATGAAGCCTATTTTCAACATGCAAACGAATCATTTAAAGTAGATTCTTGCCACATGATTTCTAACAATTCATAGTATAAAAGATACTTACTGTCTGAGCATAAAAACTGTAAAGTTCAAAATAAAATACAGACTATAAATATAATTGCTAAGAGTTTACAATTTAATTTTTAATTCATTTCCCTACCCATTTTAAATATAATTAAAAATACTAAAGTTAACTTGATCACGTTTCCCCAAATATTTATTTTCTCTTGCTTTAAAAGTTCATAAAAAGTAATTAATAACTTGAACGTGCAGAGTATGACATGAAGCGCTCCGGCGGCCGTTGATTAAAATGCTTCCTGTTTAAAATAAAAAATAACTTTTAAAAATGTACTTCATTATTTGTAGAGCCTTCAGGTTCTCAAGAACACAGGTTATGCATAATTATTTGCTTAATAACGGAAAAAATTTTATATATTAGGATTCTTTTACAATTTATGTATGTATATATATATATATATATATATATATATATATATATATATATATAAATGTATATATATTCTGTCAAATATTATTCTAAATAATATAAAATAAAAAAAATCGCATTTTTTGTACTCCTGTAAAGGTTCGTAAACAGTAATTAATTATTCCAACGTCCAGGATAGAGCACAGAGCTACAATAGTGCATTAAAATGTTTCCTGTTTAAAATAAAAATTGCTTCCTTTTACAAATTAAGTTCATTAGTTTGAGAAGTGTCCCGAAACAACATAAAGGTTATGCATAGAAATTAAGTAAATAGTAGAAAACTTAACATTTATTGCCTAAATAAATCATTTACAATTTTCTGTGTTAGCAATGCATTTTTTTTTTTGAAAATGTGGGGAAAATTTACATTTTTCTATAATATAATGCAATAGATATGTATTTTTGATTATATTCTTTTGCTATATATATATTTTGGAGACAAACGGTAATAGTGTGGTTTACATCAAGGTGTTTACGTTCCTATTGGTGCCATGTACTAAGTTAGTATTATATCAATTCAAAAATAAGAATAATATCCAAGTTATAATTTTTTCAGGTATCTGCACAACTACTATGACAATAAACCCAAAAAATTCTTACGGCAGCTTAATATATAGGTGACAAAGGCATGTTTATCTCTTGAAGGTATTATCATTTCTATTATTGTTGATATATATTCTTCCTCTTCTTCTTTCAGCAGCTCTTATCCATCCACTCCTGGATGTAGGCCTCCTCTCATCTTTTCCATTCCATTCTGTCTTTAGCTATTCGGTATCAATGTTTACCGACCTGTTGTTGTATGCCATCGTCTGTTTTCACTGTTAGTGTTGCTGTTTCTAACCCATACGTCATTATCGGGAGAATGCATGTGTTAAAAGCTTTAGTCTTAGTGTTGATCGGTATGTCGGGACTCTTTAGAACGTAGCTCATTCTCCCGGTTTTCTTGGTTCTCTATATCCAGTATTATTTTATGATCTAAGTCGACATATTTCTGCTACTTTCTCAATTTTATTGTTTCCAACGTAACTTGATGTTTCATCTGAAGACATTATCTAATGCCAGCGTAAAAAGTTTTGGCGAGATAGTGTCACCGTGTCTTACTCCTCGTTGTAAAACTATTTTATCGGTTGTTAGTTCGTCATTAATAATAGCTTTTATTGTAGCCTTTTCATATATATATATATATATATATATATATATATATATATATATATATATATATATAATTTTAATGGGTAGGAAATATATGTAAATCATTTTATGTTCGGTTTTATAGAAAAGTAATTACTGGTTTACACAACTTATCAACTTTTCTGACAAAAATTATCCAAAAGCTTACCTCAGATATCCTGAAAGAACAGAATTTTGCTTTTCGCAAGCCACTGAACTATAACTTAGTTGGGTCCAAACCTAAGCTGCTACGCTCTCCAATAACTCCACGAAAAGAAAACTTTTGTTCTTTTTCTTTATTAAACCAAATTTAATTCGACATCCAACACGTTAAAATCTTGCATTCACATTCCAACGCATTTCATATCAATTTTCACACATGAAAATAGTTTATTTTTGATATGCAAACATATCAAAAATTATCGTAAATAAATGAAAACGTAACACAGTATTCTACAATTTTATGATCGGGGATTGTAAAAAAAGAAAGTATTAAAACAAGTTGATCATTACTCATGGCTGTTCGTACCTTTGATCAAGGTAAAAGTACACAATATTTAAAATTAATTGGAAAAAAATGCAGCGTTGGTCAAGTGGTAAATTTTAAGGGTACACTAGCAACCACAAACCCACTAGCAACCCCGATATACTTTTAACCATGAATCTCCAACTCGTGTCACAATGTTAAACTATCATAAGTCAAAATTTAAGCGTTGCTAACAGTAATTTTTGAACGAGCTACCCATTGGCAGTAAAAATTCAATAAAATTTGCACAACTGTTTTTTTTTTGTTTGCAGAATCAATTTTTATTTCCTTCTTTTCGTAATGCTTCGTTTTTAAAGCTTATTATCACCCTGCTGATATTCGAGTATAAATGACCAATTCCATACTTTTCTAGCAATCCTAGGATAGTAGCAACTTTCATTGTGTCGAAGGCCTCAAAAAAGTCAACGAAAACAACAACCAGCGGTCCATTATATTCTATGGATTTTCCAATAGTTTTCGTTCCAATGTAGTTATTAATATTCTATCGTACAACTTATATAAGTGGTTATGAAAATTGACAGATTTGCTCAATAACATGTTGAATTGTCGTTAAAAGTGATTGAGGAAAGTGGTCATTTTTATAATCTTTTACAAATATTGAGTGAGATGCTTTTTATTCAATTTTATATACAATATATGTCCATTGCGTCATTTAAAGTGTATCTTGTGAATAAACGTATTTTATTCACGCAAAGATAGCCATTATGACACTAGCTAAATAAATAACTATTAACGTCAGGAGCTTACCAAAAACAAGCTTGTTATTTTCCGCTAAAAAGCACTAATTAAGGCGCATTTTATAACTTCATTATTATTTTTCTGCTGTTATATAATTTTATCAAGAGTAATTAATTATCCAAAATAATCCCGGTATGACATGAAACTGTTCTTGGTTAATTAGAATACTTTATGTTTTTAATAAATATTCACTTTTTTAATATTAATTTATTTTTTTCAGTGTTTCATGTATTTTTTTTTCGATTATAAAATACTTTTATTCACTATTTTATTTAATAATATAAAAATAACATCGATAGAATAATTCAAAATAATTTCAGGAAGACTGCCACAAGAAAGGATAAAAGTAAAAATTACACTCATATAGTAGGCAGGAAAAACGAAATCTATCTAGAAAAAAGGTAACTGTAAATTCATTATCTAAATAAATAGACAACCTAGCACAATGCAGTAAAATATCGGCATAATGGTTAAATTCAAAAATTAAATTAATTTAAACCGTATTTTGTAGTGTAAGAGTACCGGCAAATTTCAGAAATATAAAGAAAAGAATCGAGTTCGGAAGAAAATTTTGCAAGAAGTGGAACTACGAGGGTTCGTAATATAGTAAAACTAAAAATTTAACGACTAGTGTGTTTTTATTCAAATGATTTATGAGAAATGCTTAAGAAAAATGATTATGTTGCCCAAAACGTGAGTATTTGCAAAAATAAGGTAAAAATACCCAAATTAGCTACAGCGAAATTAAGATGATTTTGAATCGTGATATTGTGAGGTAAAATGGATTCTACTACAAGTCTATTAAATGGATTATATGAAATTGCTCTATATTTTAAAATACATGTATTTAAAAAAATGGTTAGTTTAGACCTAGGGTAAAGAAGTTGTTCCATTGTAATTATCTGGGAACTAAAAAGTCTATTGTAAATAGAAGCAAAATTTGAAACAAAAATTGACTTCTTTTTATAATATATTTCATTATTCTGGAAAGCGCCCTTGTGCATCGTATAGTTAAAATATAATGAAGCAAATATCAAAACATTTATTTTATGGTGCTTTCAGAACTCAGGAAATTTTATCTACTTAAATAAATAGGTTTATTTTGGCGTACATTTTTGCTGTTTTCCTCGGCAAATACCCTTACAGGAGCATAAGGACGGGAATAATAAATTAAACGTTTCAATTTTTATTGAAGACTGTTACTGCGTAAATTTATAAAAATAAGCTAAGTAAGGAAAGTAGAGATTTTTTTTTATCTTAACTACGTTTTAGATGAAAATTTAATGTGTTTTAATTAAAATTTTTAATTAAAACCGCTGTATTATTTTTTTCTGTTGTAATATTTTTCTTAAATCAATTTAGTTTATTTATAGACACCAACAGATTGTAAAGGCAGAGCGTCGAGATATTTTACGGGAGTCGATTGTAAATTTACTATATTTTGTTATGTATTTGCTTCTTGGACGTATCACGATGTTCCCAATTTATTGGTTAATTAATTTATTATTAGTAATTTTGAAGAATTTTTGTATTGTATGAAATCTCTGGGCACCATTTCGGGTTTGAATTTGGTGAAATTAGAATTATATGGCATCGTGATATGTCTGTTGACTTTCAGTTTGACTCCAGTTTTTTCTTCTGTGTCTAAATGCAATATTTAGGTGCTTAAGATGGCCAAATTAGATGAATCAGTTCATATATTTTTATTTATGTCAAAATGCATATCCTGGATTTTCACATAATATTGTAATAATTATTATGATCATATTTTGAGTATATTTATTCTATTGTTCTTGACTTAGTGTTAATTAATGTTTTATTTTAGCCAAATTTAAGCCAATTTATTTGATAATAATTAATGTTAAAAATCAAACATTGTAACGTCATTATACAGTGGTATCGAGTATTGAATATTATTTTCATTTCTGTGGTGATTGATTTAATTGAGTAACTAATTATATTCTATAGTAAATCTTTTGTTTTATCTTATATTAAAGTAATTATCGGTGATTAAGGTTGATTAATAAATTCATTTGCCTTTTTTTTTTTAATTTAAGTAGTAGGTGTTTCTCTTTTTGTAGTGCCCATTCTACTGGTTCTCATTACGTAGTCTACCCTAGGGGACAGCGTTCCTGTAGTCCACCATACTGGTTATCTGATTACAGAGTCCAGTACTATTGGAGACCATTCTTCTAGAATGAAACAGGCAACTTTATTAATTCCTTTAATATTCTTAAATTGTTAAAGAACGACTTTTTTGGTATAATGTATTTTATAACGTGTATAATAAAATTATGATCATAGTATAATCAGATTACCTTATTTTTTTGTTCTAACGCCAATAGACTCTAGGTTTCGTCATTTCAGTGCCATGAATTAAAAACATTATTTTTTTTTTGTGTGTGTAGGAGATTTGTTAATTTAATTCATTAATTATTTCTTTTCTTATTGTGAAACTGTTGAAGATCACCATTTTTTATTTATTGTCCATATAATACGCTTACAACTCCACCATTTAATTTCAATTAAATATTTTTTTGATAACTATCTACACCTTAGTTTTATTTGTCCCACATGCTACTTGCGTTTGTATTCTTTTTCTTTTGATTGCTAAACTTTAGGGAGTAAAGTTGAAAGCTAGTTCCTACCAACATCGTGGAAGGCTTCTGCATTCAGCCTAGCTTATGATGCAGTGGTGTCCTGAATAACCCACCCCTAATTTTTACTCACTGGTGCTGTTACTAGCTTTCTACTATATTTTGTTTCATTTACACTTTATTATGAGGTGTTGTACCTTCTTATATGCCAGTGTAGCACACTGGCAGAAGTTCTTCAAAACATTTACAATACTCTTCATGGGCGACAACCAAAAATACTTTCTTGCGACACAATATTTTTAATGTAAGCTATTTCTATAAATTTTCCCTCTTTTATCTTGTGTTCCATATAGCTTCACACTATTTAAATAAAATATATAAGTGTTTAGGACTTTTTCAAAATTCTAGTGTAAAAAGGGGCTTACTTATGTATTTTTTTTATATTGTCTCAATTAATTATTACTAAATATATAACCAACCAATCAATTGTAATGCTTGGACTATTTACAAAACATAATCTATTATAAAGCGTTTATTTTTGTTTAATTGTTTCTTTTTATGATTTAATGTTAGACAGCAGCAATTTTCCTTAAGAACGAGGTAACTTGGAAGTTGTTAATGTAATGTACGTGCTCTAGCTCTAAACAAACTTCAGCGAGTGAGATGTAGGTGTACATGTATAATTTAATTTAATCCCCTTTGCCCAATTAAAATTATTTAGCGACTGTATGTAAGTGCACTCTGACTTGACTAAGATAAGCTATATGTTAGAATTACAGTATAACATATGTATGTGTATAGAGATTACATGTAGAATTATGTAACTACGTCTACTAGGTTAGTGGTGCATATTGCAATATGTTAATGCTTTCCGACTCCGTGAATATCACAGTTTTAAATTTAATATTGTGCTTAAGCTGTATTAAACCTAGCTAGTGAAAATGCAAAGGCCTGATACATTTAATTGACTGATATTTTGCAATATCAGTGAGAAATATTGTTGAAATTAATTAATGAGATTATCTGGTACAAATATGAGGGTAAGATAAAAAATAAACGACCTAACAAAAAACTGCTTTGTTCTTTTCTTTGTAGACGCTTTTATACCGTTACAAATAAAGAAGCAAAAGCGGAATAGTTTCTTTGAGCACTCTGATGACACTGAAGAAAGGTGACATACACAAAATGGCGCTGCTACTGAATAAGTATAACATAATCTATTAGTAATTATTGTTTATTATTTATATAGAATAAATATTTGGTTTTCATGTGCGGATTTATATTTTATTACATCGTGCTAGTAAAATTAGGAAAAAATACAATGCTGGTTTTTTTCACTACAAAACGTGATAGTTAAGTGAGAAGAATTAACCATCACATAATTGGAAATATGAAAATAATAATATATGTAATAGAAAAATATAGGATAATAATGAGGAAACTAGCTGAAAGTAATTACTATTAACAAATTGGTTCCAATCAGACAAAAATAAATGCAGTTTTAATTATGCTCAAAAGCAAAAATAGTAACCGAAAATATAATCATAGTATTTACCATAATACTAAGTATACTTTTTCACACTGGAGTTAAACTGAAAGTAATCGAGCCACCAAACATATTACGATGCTATGAAGTGTAATTTCTATCAGTTTTGAACCCAAAATGTGGTTAAGAGTTTGAATAAATTTCAGGTATAGTCCTAAATATATAGGGTAAAATAATTCACTGATAAATTGGGGCTAACGTGATACATCCAAAGAACGAATACCTATCAAACATAGTAAATTTTTCTATAAACAGCAAACGCTACTCTAAAAATTAATCCTTACTAATATCAAATGAAGAATTAAGAAGGTAGCCCAACCACAGCGATCAAAACTGAGAAAATCCGAGAAAAATTGATCAATATCCATACAAAAAAATAAACAGCCTTAAAATCCAATATAAAACTTAACAATAAGCTAATGCACACAGTTTAGGTTTTAATAAAACAGCATACTATGGCCTGATTTAAATTTGACTTTAAACTTACTAATTAAGAATTTTGAGCTTAAATTTTCATAAATCAAAAATTTATGAAAGATTGTTTCAATATCCACCCTGAGTTATTATGCGGGATGAAAAGAATTCCTTCCTTAAAACGTACAAAACTGCTAAAATCTCTATCTCAAGGCTTATTTCGGTCAAAATAATTCAATAAATAACAAAATAAGTAAAAGATAAGGCAACTACACAACTCACTTCAATTACCGGAATAATATAAACGATTTTCCATTCCAAAATTTCAAAGGATAAACCATATAAATCGAAGTGAAAAATTAACAGCTTTTTTAGTTGATTCAAACAGCAAAAGTCACGGCAAATGGCCTTGGTTTTATATTTAGATTGCGCAACGCTACCTCCTTCAGCGCGTTCAAAATTTTGACATATTTGAAGGAGATGGTAGCTGAAAAATAACCCTGAATAACAACACTAGCCTGAATAAATTTGATACATTAGCTAATTCAATAGCTGTTAGCATCTTCAGTTCAAAATTGTATAGGTGCCCATTGGTTATTATTAAATTAAAGAAATATGCTTACAGTCGGTAATGGCAATGAAGAAACCAAAAAAAAAAATCTCTCTTACAACAATTATCGATTTTCTGGAAGTATGGGGACCTCAAAGAACTACATGTCGCTAAGGCAAGATATGAAACAGAAATGTATAAACTTCACAAATAAATATAACTTAAAAGTATACTCACTAGGTTGTGTACTGGGAAATTTTATAACCACAGTAACATAGAAAAGCATTAATGGAGCTAAAAATTGAACTAGAACATAGAGAAAATTAATTAAGAAATGTCCATTTAAATAATAAGATCAAAACAGCCCAAAATGAAGTAATGCAAAAAGCAAAAATTAATGAGAGATACTTAAAGAAAAGGAAATTGTGTTTGCTCATAACGTGTTTATTTGAAAAATAAAGTAGAAGCAACTCAAATAGCCATACTAAAATAAAATTGAAACTTTCGTCGTGATACGAAATAAGAGATAAGATCGACTTTTTTGATGATTATATTGTTTATTTGAAGTTCTTTGCACACTATTGTACATTTAGTCTTCATCGTGTTTAGTTGTAAACCGTACTTATTTAGTTGTGTTAATAGTTTTGATTGTATACCTTCAAAACTATCCGATAGAACTAGAGTATCATCGGTAACTCGAATGTTTTTAATAGAAATTCCTTCGGGAATAAACAATAAACAACACTGGAGACAGTATGCACCCCTGTCTTACTCCATACTAGATATAAACTTCCTCACTAAATTGGAAACCCATTTTCACCAAGCTTCCTTGATTATAATATAGATTTTTTATAATTCATATATCAGTTTCATCTATCCCGGTTGTCTTTATAATGTCAGGAAATTGTTCTTGCTTGACCCGATCAAAATATTTTTTAAAGTCTATAAGGCAGACACTGACCTCATATTTAACGTTTCTAATATATAGCGCTGAACTAATGCCTGTATGGCAAAGAGAGCATCTCTTATTTTAAGCCCATTCGGTAAATTAAACTTATGTCCCAAGTTTCACAATCTCTAAAAATGCTCACTTCTAAACTCTACACTCAACATTACTTTTGGCATTTGTCGCTAAATCAAAGGCAAAAATTCTCCAAAAGAAGCATTGTTAAAGAATGAAAGCCAAAAAAGAAGTCTGTAAACCTTCTTTAATTATTTTTCTGGATTCACCACAAATTAAGAAATGTTGACAAGACTTCCCGTTTTTCCTTTATTTCTTATCCGTTAATAATTAAATAAAAATATTCAAATGAAATAATAAAATACATACCTTTATGTTATTGTCCTTTCAAGCAAAGAAAAAGGAAAGAATATGCAAGGCTATTTATCCTATACGGCACGGAATAATGTGTCTAAAATACGTGACTTTCAAAAAGTTTTACTTTTGAGATATATGGGGGTCTAATATAGTTACTTTTTAAAATTATTTTCATATTATACAGGGTGTCCCAAAACCTCTGAAAGTATCAAAGTTGTGTTGTTTTTTTTTAAATAGAACTCCCTGTATATTATTACATTTTTTGGACTCCCCGATCAAAATAAGTGCCTATTTTAATAAGGTTTATAGTACCTAAACTTTAAGGGTTTTTTAATAATTTGAATTTTGATAAAATCTAATCTAATTTTCATGTTTCAAATATTTAAGAAGTATTTCAGTTATGTAATCGAAATTTTCAGTGAAGTGTAACAATAAATCATATTTTATATCCCAATTGTAATAAACTTGCTGTATTATACAGGGTGTCCAAAAATTAAAAGTAATCAAATAAGACTTTAAGTTGCTTTAACTTGATTCATCTAAATAGAACGCTATACTTTTTAACTTACCAGAAAATGTACCTTTTAGGTACTATAAACTTTATCAAAATACGCACTCATTTTGAGTGGAAAATTTAAAAATGCAATAATATATAGAGGGTCTATTTAAAAAAAAATTTTGATACTTTCAGAGCTTTTGGGACACCCTGTATAATATGAAAATAATTTTTAAAAATAACTATATTAGACCCCCATAAATCCCAAAAGTAAAACTTTTTGAAAGTTACGTATTTTGGCCGCAATATTCCGTGCCGTATAGGGTGAAGAACCCTGTATAAAAACAGTTTATTTCCTGCAAATACAATTCTGGTCCTCTCTTCATACGCGTTTCGACCACTTCACAGTCTCATCAGTGGACCTTGAAAGGAGAATATAGGCAACTATTACGGAAGATAGAGATTTTTAAGAATTTCGCACTACTCCGGTGAATATATAGATGTCATTTCAACTGGCGATATTTTTCAGTCTAACCTCGAAGTTGGCAGATTTTTAATATCCTGCCGATACATCTCTAAATTTATATTTTATATAGCAATTGTTTCCTGCGAATATTGGTTTTGATTAAATACAGCTCCACTGACGAGAACATGAGGTAGTCGAAACGCGTATGGAGAAAGAACCAGAATTGTATTGGCAGAAAATAAACTGTTTTTATATATTCTTCTATTTTTCTCTACTTAAAAGGAGAATATCATATAGGCAACTATCACGACAAATATTTATTTATTTATTAATAAAATTTTGATTTTTTAAAAGATATTACATATTTCTGAATTGTAGTTTGAGATTTACAAATATTCAAATTAACTAAGTAGAGTGCTGGCTTTTACTTGATGGAAATCCATATTAAACGATGAATAAAGACGAATATTTGTCAGATTTCCACTATATTCAACTAAAAAACTTGACGCGTTTCGCTAACACTGTAGCTTCATCAGAAGTTCTATTTTAAATGACAAAATATTTGGTTATTTGAAAAACTTATACCTAGATTTACAAGAATGAATAAGTGCAATACCCTAATTTACATTTTATTACTTATTATTTAAATTATTGGGAAATCCACACTGGTTTTTGTTAAAAGATATTTAGTAGGGGTGATGTGTTCATATCTGTTTGGTCATTTAGTAGATTACCTGTGTTCTTTAATCGATTTATTTTTATGGCTTCTAAGAAATTCAGTTTATAACCTTTCCTTTCTACATAGCGAATTTCAAAATTATCCTCTAATTGATGATTTTGTTCTATTAAATGATTTGCGTATGAAGAACTGTTTTTATTGTGTAAAAAAATATTTTTGTGTTCCTGAATCCTTTTTTTAAACGATCTGCCTGTTTGGCCTATATATACTTTTGGGCAACTTCCGCATTTAAGTTTATAGACCCCAGACTTGTTATTTTTATTTATTTTTGTTTTATAATTTTTCAAGCGTTTTTCTATTAAATTATTTGTTTTGAAGGCTACCCCAATATATTTTTTATTGAGAAACTTTTTAATTTTAATTGATGATTTACCAAAATACGTTATAGCGGTAAAATTGAGTTTTTTTGTTTTCTTGTGCTATAGGATAAACTTCTTGTGTGGGTTTCTTTTTTAATTTTTTTGTTAAACAGAGGCACAGATCGACAATTTTAGATTTTATTAACTCAATCTACCAAAATATTCTATTTACCATGGAAAAAGAAGAAAACAACTCAATAAATTTTCTTGATCTAGTCATTACTAAAGTTTTAAATAAACACTCTTTTGGAATTTTTCACAAACGCACACATACAGATACAACCATACATAGAACTTCATCTCAACCAGAACACTATAAATTGGCGGCTTACCATAGTTTTATTCATCGTCTTATTAGCATTCCCTTATCTGAACAGAATTTTAATAAAGAATTAAATTGGCTTAAACAAGTTGCAGTTAACAATGGTTACTTACCATCAATGGTCAACTCAATTTTAACAAAAAAATTAAAAAAGAAATCCACATAAGAAGTTTATCCTATAGCACAAGAAAAGAAAAAACGCAACTTTACCGCTTTAATATATTTTGGTAAATCATCAATTAAAATTAAAAAGTTTCTGAATAAAAAAGATATTGGGGTAGCCTTCAAAACAAATAATTTAATGGGAAAACGCTTAAAAAATTATAAAACAAAAACAAATAAAAATAACAAGTCTGGGGTCTATAAATTTAAATGCGGAAGTTGCCCAAAAGTATACATAGGCCAAACAGGCAGATCGTTTAAAAAAAGGATTCAGGAACACAAAAAGAATTTTTTACATAATAAAAACAGTTCTTCATACGCAAATCATATAATCGAAGAAAATCATCAATTAGAGGATAATCTTGAAGTTCTCCATGTAGAAAGAAAAGGCTATAAACTGAATTTCTTAGAAGCCATAGAAATAAATCGATTAAAGAACACAGGTAATCTATTAAATGACCAAACAGATATCAACACCTCACCCCTACTAAATATCTTTTAACAAAAACCAGTGTGGATTTCCCAATAATTTAAATAATAGGTAATAAAATGTAAATTAGGGTATTGCACTTATTCATTATTGTAAATCTAGGTATAAGTTTTTCAAGTAACCAAATATTTTGTCATTTAAAATGGAACTTCTGATGAAGCTACAGTGTTAGCGAAACGCGTCAAGTTTTTTAGTTAAATATAGTGGAAATCTGACGTCTTTTATTCATCGTTGAATATTCAAGTTATATAATATTGATTAATAATAATTAAACTAGGAAAGTTAGCATCCCAAAATTAGCTTTTCGACACTGAAAATAAACACAGAAAATCCTACTTGTACTAGTATTTGCAGGAGAAATATTTTAAATTAACAAAAGCTAACATCTACGATGAATTATTTCTTTAAAGCTGTTACACTTGCTCTAAGGATTTTAGTAAATTTGCGCGAGATAATTAGTGAGATATTTAATAATTATTACGTGCTTTAAAGTACTATAAGTGTAAACATGATAAATTAATAGTTATACTTCAACTCGAGCAGTTATTTTAAAGATCTATATCTGTATAAATTGTAATTATCTCTAATACAAATTATTGCAAGTGTTAGGTGTGCAAGTTGTCTCTATTGATTCTTGTAGTTACATTGATGATCTGTTGTGAATATCACATACATTATCTTAATTAAATACTAATTAATATGTAACATGTAATGAAATTCTAATGTTGCATATATTAGTGCTAATATTGTTTTCTCTTGCAAATTAGAACTAGATTTTGCAGTTAAAATAGATAGGCCAGGAAACGAAACGATTTTTGGGAGGTAAAAATGACTCAAATACTGCCTGCAATCTGATTGGAGAGATGGATAGGGGAAGGTAGTAGAAATGACGTCTCATCTCGTGTCTCAACAAATTTTGGTTGGAACATTGCTTTTTTTTTAACAAATAGGTCGAAAAATGATTTTTCCCTGGTTTTTGGAATTTTATGGAAAATCTAAGGGATTTAGAGAAAAATGTTCCAGAGATGAATTGCACGTCTTAAAAATATCTTTAGAATGAGTTTCTGTTTGTCCAAATCGGTCTGTAAACAAAAAAGTTATTGCAAATTAAATATAAAAAATGGCTTATTTTTCAATTGTTAAAAACTTTCTTAATATTTATTGAATTGTATTTCAATTTTACTAGAATGTGAGTTTTAAAGTGCTTAAAAAGTGTGCGGAAGTTGGACGCTGTCGGTCCAATAGTTTTTTGTAAAATTGCAATTGTTTATTAGAAAAACTTGACTATTTTTGATTGGCTGTACCGTCGTCTAGGAAATTGCTACAGAGTTCTATCAGTGTTCATTCTCTTTGTAGAAACTTAAGCTGAGTCAAAATTTCTGAAACCGGCCACTAAAAATCGACTAGTCGATATTTATGAATTTTTTGGCAGATTCCTGAAGCCTTGCACGTCAAAGTTAATGTCTTAAGACATTTTCTGAAAATTTAAATTTTTCAAAAAGTTATAAAGAAATGAATTTCTAAGCAACTTTTTATTAAAATTGTGATATCTTGGTTGATATTTAATGCAAGTTGATGAAATTTTTATGGTATATTCATAAATAGTAACGGAATCGAATAAGAGATAATTTAAACCGAAAACTTGTAATTTGTTAATAAACAAATAATTCTGTAATAAACAAATAACAGTTTTATCAACTTCTCCTTGTGCTACAACAATTTTCTTTTCACATTTGCATTCCTTAAACTCTAGCCTCGATAACTGTGAAGTGAAATTTTGGTGATCTCAACTTGGAAAAAAGTTATGAATTTTTAAATATTATCATGAAGATGCTTGAATGCGGCCGCGTCACGCGAGCGATACCTACAGTACAACGTATGATTTCCTCCCCTGGTTTTATTGTTATTATTTATAACTTTATAAAATAAAAAATACCTTATTCACAATAATTTATGATGATGGAATACGAGAATCACTATGTAACTCCAGTCCATTTATATAACTCTAAGATGATTGAGTTTTTGAAAAAAAAATTTGGCGTGCAAAACGTAAAAAAAGTTATATACTTTTCTGATGGAGCAGGATCTCAGTATAAAAATAAATTTAATTTTTGAATTTATTATACCACGAGAAGGAC
Organism: Diaprepes abbreviatus; assembly: GCA_034092305.1. Lineage (NCBI taxonomy): Eukaryota > Metazoa > Arthropoda > Insecta > Coleoptera > Curculionidae > Diaprepes > Diaprepes abbreviatus. The sequence continues at coordinate 104,321 of JASJET010000387.1, read as the reverse complement.
TTCCATATCAACGCAGAATGGCACTTTTTGTGACCTCGCACGAAAAAGGTGCATGTGATGGCATTGGTGGTTGCGTATAGAGGAATGCATATCGTGCTAGCTTACAAGATACAACGATTGTTACAGCACAATAACTTTTCGAATGGGCACGCAACTTTTTTCACAAAATTGATTTTGATTTTTTTACTTTAGATTAATATGAAAAGCACCAAGAATATCTAAAGAAACGTTTCTCTACAGCTCAAACCATCAAGGGAACACGCCAATTTCATTGCTTTAAGCCATTTAATATTAATTCTATAGAATGTAAGATTTTTTCAACATGTTCGAAAAGCACTATATCGAAAGTAGATAAAGCTGTAAAATAATAAATGAGAAGTGTAAACATGTGTGAATGAGGTACTTTTTATTTTATAAAATTATAAACATTAACATTAGAACCAGGAAAGAAAAGTATAGGTTTTACTGTAGGTATCGCTCCCACGAGGCGACGCGGCGCGCCCGCCTCGGCCGCATTCAAGCATCTTCATAATAATATTTAAAAATTCATAACTTTTTTCCAAGTTGAGATCACCAAAATTTCACTTCACAGTTATCGAGGCTAGAGTTTAAGGAATGCAAATGTGAAAAGAAAATTTTTGTAACACAAGGAGAAGTTGGTAAAAATGTTATTTGTTTATTGCAAAATTATTTGTTTATTAACAAATTACAAGTTTTCGGTTTAAATTATCTCTTATTCGATTCCGTTACTATTTATGAATATACCATAAAAATTTCATCAACTTGCATTAAATATTAACCAAGATATCGCAATTTTAATAAAAAGTTACTTAGAAATTCATTTGTTTATAACTTTTTGAAAAATTTAAATTTTCAGAAAATGTTTTAAGACATTAACTTTGACGTGCAAGGCTTCAGGAATCTTCCAAAAAATTCATGAATATCGACTAGTCGATTTTTAGTGGCCGGTTTCAGAAATTTTGACTCGCTATCATATAGTAAAAAAAGTGGATATTTTTTATATTTTGTTTATGCAAAATCGTTATGAAGATATGGGTAGTTTTTTGCTTATAAATAAATTAATTAACAACCGCATTTTTAGTCCGATTTGTTTAAGAACCATATCACTGGAAAGCTGCTAAAAAAAACACGAATTTTGAAAATAAAAGAAACAATTAGAAAAAAATATACCTTTTCAAAATATTTATAACATTTTTTCCTATAGTAAATTTTAAAGTTACGAGAAAAGGTTATTTAAATTGCTTTTTATTATTCCCAGTTTCCTTTTCAAGTCGACAAATAAAAGAAAAGCAAATATTGACAAAAATTCATAACAGATATTTTACCTCATAGTACAAAATTTACTGTAACAGAGATTTCCTTTGAGCAGCAAAAAGTAAATATTTTACAAAATGAACATTTTTACTGCTTTTATGTAATTGTTTTATTTTATTTTAAAAAGTGATTTGAAAAACTGGTTTTAATGTTGAACTTATATTTATAGAAAATCAACTTTGAATTAAATAATTATTTAGTCAACTGAACAAATAAATGTACTTAAGCCAGTATTATTGTACTCATTATGAAAAAGTCTATGGTTTATTTTAAATATAGTCTTGTACGATCTTTTTGATGAATTAAATACGGGGTAAGTTTCATGATGATTTCTGCACTTCAATCGACTTATCCGTAGACAAACGATGTCCATGATTGGATTCGCTAAACCAGCGACATACAATAGATTTTGAAGGTGATTTATCGCCATATTGAAGATTTGGTTCATAAACCAAGTTTTGAAAAATATTCGTACAAAAATGTTTATGAGATAATTCGATTTTTCAACCATGATGAAAAAAACAACACAATTGGCGTTTGTTTTTCAAGACTTTCAGAGTACATATATCGTCTAAAATAACAAACTTACAATGAATATGTCAGATGGTACCACGCAACGCTAGCTTTATCAATTTCCGTGATATAGGGAAATTCCTTTGAGCACAGGACACTTAAAGTTTTCGGAGAAAAAAAGTATAATAATCATGTTTTATTAAGACAAGTGAAATTAATGTACCTCGCAATGATTTCAAAGTTGGAAAAAAGTACTCATTTTATCCAAAGCTGTACACATCACAAAAATAAATACCACACGAATATTTAATCTGCCATACTAGCTAAAACTAGCTTAAAATTTAAACTAATTTTAGATCAGCAATATAGGCTCCACACAACCTCCCAATACCGATATTCAGTGAACTTGAGACGTAAATTTTGTAGTTCTACATATTTTATTATGCATATTGATTTTCTATACGCCCCAAAAAACTTCAATATCAACTCTGGAGAAAATCAGAATGTAAAATTTTTAGTCCTCAATATTGCATCTCTAATATTAAGCTAAAAAAATTAACTACAGACAGGGCCGTAATTAGGGTAATCCTGCGGTGCCCATACACAGAGCGCAGACTTTGGAAGGGCGCGGCAATAACCAAACCAGAAAGATTAGAACATTTTTCAAGGGTGCAGTTATAGAAACTCTTACCGGCCGCATAAAAGGTTAGTTACGACACTGACTACATATACGTAATCTACAACCCTGAAAACCCCCAAAAAAATATAAATAATGCAAAATGTTCAAGCCACCATACTATAACCACCATATTGAATTTCAAAAAAATAATTTTGTCTCCTAGCACTTATTTTTGACAAAATTCACAAATGTAACATTTTTAGATCATCATATTGAATCTGGTATATTAAATTTTCTTAAAATAAATTTTAATTCGCTATTAAAACAAGCCAGTACCAATTCTGAATAAAATCGAAAAGTGTGAAAGTTTTAGTCCACCTAATTGAACTTGCTATATTAAATCTTTTAAAAATAATTTTAAATTCGTAATTTACACCCTTAAGAACGCTCCTATACCAGTTTTGGAGAAACTCGAAATATGTAAAATATTTAGGAGGTCATATTGAATCCGCCAAATTGAATTTTTCAAAAGTATTTTTAAATTGGTAATTAGCATATCCAAAAATCCTCCTATACCGATTTTGGACATAATCGAGACATGCCACCCCGAAAACTTCCCCATAACAATTTTGGAAAAAATCAGAAAAATATTATTATCTTGTTTGCCATATTGGATCCACCACACTGATTTTTTTTTTAAATAAAGTCAGATTCGTTATGTGCTACCTCAAAAACGAACTCTATATCAATTTTGGGGAAAATCACGAAAAATTAATTTTCTTTTTGTCCTCCATGTTGGGTGCGACACAATGAATTTTTCAAAATTAATTTTAAATTGGTAATTACTTACTTACTTACTTACTCCGTGGCGTTACAACCCCGTGTGGGTTTTAGCCGACTTGACAATATGCCTCCATTCGTTTCTGTCCTTTGCTAGCTCCATCCAGTTCTCTACATCCATAGCTTTAAGGTCTCCTGCTATATTATCCCGCCACCGGAGCCGGGGTCGTCCAAGTGGTCTTTTTCCAGTTGGGGTTTCTTCCCACACCAGTCTCACTATTCTTTCGTTAGAGTGTCTTATGAGGTGGCCTGTCCACTGGAGTCTTCTAGACTTTATTTCTTTTGCTATGTTGGCGTCTGCATATAACTCTTCTAACTCTTTGTTTGTTCTTATTCTATATTGTCCCGTTGCCCCATCCAGTAACGGGCCAAAGATTTTCCTTAGGATTTTTCTCTCCCAAACTCGCAGTCGCTCTTCGTTTGCCTTTGTTATTGTCCAAGTTTCGCTGCCGTACATCACTACTGGTCTTATAACTGTTTTATATAGATTTATCTTTGTTCGTCTTGTTAGTTGTTTCGATTTTATCAGGTCTCGAAGGGCGTAGCTACATCTGTTCCCAGCTTGTATGCTATTGTTTATTTCTTGTGATCCGTTATTATCTTCAGTTATTGTTGTTCCAAGATACTTAAATTCTCTGACGCGCTCAAAGTTGTAGTCGTCGATGGTGATGTTCTGTCCAATTCTGTCTCTGTTTCGAATATTGCGGCTCGTGTACATATATTTAGTTTTGTTTTCATTTATTTGTAGCCCCATCTTCTCTGCTTCCTTCTCGAACCTGATAAAAGTTTCCTTCATTTTTATTCTTGTGTTTTCTATTAGATCTACATCATCTGCAAATGCCAGCAGTAAGTTTGGTCCTTCTCGATAGAATATGGAAGTCGATATATCAATTCTTGCATTTCTGATTAAGTGTTCTAAAGCTACGTTGAAGAGTTGTGGTGAGAGTACATCTCCCTGCTTCAGTCCATTGTTAATCTCAAATGTCTCCGAGTACTGTTGCCCAACTCTTACCTTACATCGTAGTCCTTCCATACTCATCCGTATCAAGTCGACTAGCTTTTTAGGAAAGCCAAGTTCTTGCATCGCTGTCCACAGTCTCATCCGGCATACTCTATCGAAAGCCTGTTTAAAGACTATGAACATCTGATGAAGCTCTCGATCGAACTCCCAGCATTTTCCCATTATTTGTTTTATAGTGAATATTTGGTCAACAGTAGATCGGCCGGGTCTGAATCCGCATTGATACTCTCCAATGATTTCTTCTGTGTACGATTTGGTTCTTTCTAACAGAATGTTTGCAAGGATTTTGTAGGTAGTATTAAGGAGCGTTATTCTTCGGTTGTTGTTACATTGCTTTTTGTTACCTTTTTTGTGAATTGGTACGAACACCTTCTTTCCATTCATCTGGCATTGTTTCTTCCTGCCAAATACCTTGAATTAGCTTGTATATAGATCTGTATAGTGCTTCCCCTCCGTGCTTCAGACACTCTGCGGGTATACCATCGCTGCCTGGGGCTTTATTATTTTTAAGTTTTTAATTGCTTGGGTTACTTCTTCATATTGGTAATTAGCACATCTAAAAATACCTCTTTACTAATTTTGGACAAAATCGAGACATGTAAAATGTTTAATCTGTCATATTAGGTCCGCCCTATTTAATTTTTGTTTATAACTTCATATTCCTAATGTGTGACCCCGACAACTCCCCCATAATAATTTTGGAGAAAATCGGAAAAAAATTAAATTTTTTGTTCGCCATATTAGATCCGCCAAACTTTTAAAAAGAATTTCATATTCGTTATGTGCTACCTCGAAAGCTCCCCAATATGAATGTTGGAGAAAAACGAACAAAATATCTTTTTTATCCGCCATACTGGAACGTCCATATTGAATTTTTTAAAAATAATTTCAGATTCGTTATGTGCGACCCCAAAAACTCCCCTAAACCAATTTTGGAGAGAATCGGGCAAAATTATTTTTTTGTCCGCCATATTTTCAGCGCCATCTTGGATTTATTATACTAATTTAATCCAAAAAGATATGAGACAACCGCAGCAACTTTCTGAACATAAAGTAAAAAAAAATATTCAAATCGTTGTGGAGTAATCGTTGTGGCAACATAAAAAAAATACATGGCGGTGGAACTGAGAACCTTCTTCTTTTAGAATTCAGTTAAAAACTCTACCTAACTATACTCACATAAAGTAGAAAAAATAGTTTAGTAGTAGCTGATTCTAATTTCCTTGGAGTTTCAAAAAAAGAAAAAAAATAATTATTCTGTCTTCATATGACTGATGTTTCAGTCATGCTTCAATCTTCTTCAGAATTTTGTTTTTATTCAGTACACATTCAAATATAATATTTGAAGAAACATAAAATTATAAATAAATAATAAAACTCTCTCTGCTTTTGACTAATAATTCAAGGATAAAATTTTTAATAAAAAAACTAAAATAAATTAGAAACAATTATAAAAGTTATTTTTGATAATTGAACTCTTTCATCGAATACTGTAAAATCTATCCTTTTCGAGATAAAAATTACGAATGGTCACACAATTCGGACCCACGAATACTTATTCGTCCCGTTCCCGATTTAACTGGCCGGGAAACAGGGATAGATCTTCCCCGGGGAAATCGACTCGTTGAAAATATGATCGAATGGATTTTTTTGAAGTGGTAAGGGACAAAAGGAAAAAAGTTTTATAACACGTTTTACTGCTGCTAGCTGTTTTCTTTTAAAAGACCTTTATAAGTGGATGGATTCTTATTTTGTTAAAATTAAATAAGGAAAGTTTGCGTCTATTGTATTTGAATCACACCTCTTCGATACGTAGCATAGATTCATCAATATCAATCCGAAATTTTGCTTACAAAAATCCGTTTAATATTTTTATGTAATATACGTGACTTAAAGGCTCTAGTCGATTAAGAGGGTCGAAAATGCCTTCTAGGTAATAAAAAAATAAAGAACACCCGGTTGTTCTACATCAAAAAGTACCCACACACAAAAACTTTCAGCCACTTTTATCGTCACATAACCTCAAAAAAAATAGAACGTCTTTTTGTGTTTTTTGGCGATATCTTTGGTTCTAATCATGGTAGAAACTTCTTCTTTTTTTCATTTTATAGGTTTTTTATTGTCTACAATAAGGTATTTTTTACAAAAATTTTTGGCGCGAAATTCAAATTTTTATGGGTGTTCAAAAATTTTTATTTAAATTCAATAAAATGAAAACTAGGACAATAGCGGGGCCAAAAAAATATGTTGTTTTTTAGACGCCAAACTATGTCCATGAATTTTTTCAGATTTTTAAAAGTGGTGAAATATAGCCAAAATCGCAAAAAACAGTATTTATTAGTTTCTTTTCGCTTTTTTATCGAGTTTTAAATCATGGAATTTTCTTATAATTCCTCAATTGTCTTAAAACTATATATATATATATATATATATATATATATATATATATATATATATATATATATATATATATATATATATATATATATATATATGAGATAACGAATAGAACGAGTTTACCGAATTCAAACAGTATTAATTACTTTTTCGGTGAATTTTCTCCCGTCCGCTTTTACTTTTATGGTGATTTGTTATTATCGACAAAATATATTTAGTTGAGCTGTTGATTTCATGCACACACATGTGTCCGAGTTATTTACTTAAAATTGCAGGAAAAACAAAAGCTGAAGTGAAATTTTAACGCTATTATTTTCATGATATGCTTTAAAATTATTATTCGTATTGCTGAGAATAATGAAAATATGGTTAGGATCAAATATGTCAGAAAACGGACTAAATGGATTATCTCTGATGCACGTATACTGAGATATATACCATTGAGCAGGGGCGCGTCCAGCCTCTCTCTTTGGAGGGGGGGGGAGGTGATATCACAAAAGTACAGTGTAGCAAGCGAAAGCAAGTTGTCGACGGGAGGGGGGGAGACATTAGCAACATTCCAATTTCTAGTGTAAAAGGCAGGGTCGAGTCTATTTTTCTGAATTTGAAGCTCTTGTCGATGCGGGGGGGGGGGATGCGAGCAGCATACACATTCCTAGTATGAGGCAGAATCGGGTCTATTTTCCTGAACTCAAAACTCTTGGGGGGGGGGCTATCGCAAGAAAAATAAATTGCTAATGGGGGGGAGTGCCAGCAGCATACATATTCCTATTATAAAAGGCAGAATCGGTTCTATTTTCCTGTACTCAAAGCTCTTGGGAAGGGGAAGGGCGATCGCAAGCATACACAGTCCTATATTCTATTCAAGAACTAGAGAGAGTAATAAAACTGTTAGTGAAACCTCCAAGGTACCTGCTCCAGTGCCGCAGGTAACTGACGACTGCCGTAAATCTAATTATATTTAATTATATTTAAATATATGGCTTCCACATCTATATTGATTCCAAAATCGTTAAACCAGAGCATTTTTCCCTCAAAGAAAAACTTATTACGATGAATGTTTATGATGCCTTAAGATATCAATATCTAGATAATACTGTTAAAAGCTCTGTTGAGATGTGTTTCAACATGACAGAAGTTGGAAAATCTACTATGTACCGAATACTGAAGAAGAAGAAAACGACTGGAATTGTTAGTACTCCCAAGCCACATTCGATCACAGGCAGAGGAAAAACCTCGTTGGAAGAAGAGATTCTAACTAAAATCAATGAAGATCGGGATTTACCTGAAATTAAAAGAATTGAGCTCTGGAAATTGCTCAAAGAACGTAATTTTTGCTGGGGAAAACCAGATAGGAAATCTGTTCTTATAGATCGTCCGGAAAATGTCCTTTGGAGAAGGAAATATCTGTCTCAAGTAAAAAAAAAGAGTTGCTAGAAATAACACAACTTCCAAAATTAGTAATTTATCTGAACTTTTGAAAGATTTTTTTGAATGAAGTTATTGCAGAAAATTGGGAAAAATCCATATAATAAAAGAATTAAAAAAAAATGGGAAAACTCGATTTCATGATCGGTGAGATAGAGGAACCAATTATAATTAATTTGAGCGAAGATAGCTTCACTGACTTTGATTGTCGGTGATATCCTAAAAATACAGTATGGTAAGTGAAATCAAGTTATTGATGGGGATGGAGACGCCAGCAGTTCTGAATTTGAAGATCTTAGGCGGGGAGGGCTTTCAAAATTTTCTGCTCTATCGATTGCCTACGTCAAAAAGAAAGGATATCTAATAAAAATAAAGTGATGACCTTCAATTTACTACAAAAGTCATTGCCTGGTTTCGATTAACGTCACAAATGACTTTTTTTAAAATCTGATCTTGGATTCGTTATCCTTCGGGAAAGTATATTACAGTTTCTGTTACTTGACCCTTGTGGGCCTGTGTAATCGATCGACATTTTTTGCTCTTTTAGAAGTCCGTTAAATTTTTTTATTACAACTTAGTTTATCAAAAAGATTTTTTTTTGTAATTTGCTGCCCTCCAGTTACGCAGTTATGCGGTTTTAGTTTGTATTTATGACCTGCTAAATATAACCTCGCCTGCCTGCAGCTTTGGGAATATGAATCTGGATGAATCCCGGTCATAACACAATTAATTCTGTCAACTCTCAAATATATATACAAATGTAATATTACTTTTGAGTTCTGAAAATCTAATCATTTATTAAACGTTTCATAAAAAAAATTTTGCTATTGTTTTTTCAACTGACAATAGATGTTCTTTTGAAAACAAAACTAAAACCTGAATTTTGCACTACATAAACTAAGTTTGGTTCCAGCTATTTACGAATGTATTAATAGAAAAGAATATACATTTATTAAGAAGAGAATCATAATTATCTCACATAATTTGGTCCTTCGAGCCGGATACAGGGCAATTTAGTTCCACATTATCAATACATGGTCACACCTAAATATTTTGTTTACGTATGTGAAATACTTTTATATATTTAATCAGGAATAGTTTCATCTCTACTTGGGTAAGTTTAAAAAGCAATAATATTATACTTGTTTAGAACTGCCACCTCTTTTCATAAAATATTTTTAAACGAAAATACTAAAATACATTTCTTGTAACGCCTTTCTTCATTTTAAATCATTTCCTGCCAAGAAAACTTTATATTTTCCAAGAAAAATTATTTTAAAATTAATTCACCAACTTTCGTCATCTTTACTTTAAAACTTTACAATCTGTACGGCAACTTCATTAGACGCGACACATTGTGTACAGAAGCCTACTATGCAAATAAGGCACATCCGGCCGGAAATTCTTGAAGTTGCAACAATTAGGGCAGACTTACGGGACTAACGACCTCTGGTGGCTTTCCTGGACTTAAAACTCTAGGCGATGTAAATCAAATTTCCATATCGGATATAAGTTGAGTCTTAGAGTTAAATAAATTCATGAATATTCTGACTTGTCCGTCTTAGAAGTATTTACTCGCGTTTGGGTAGTGTTAGTGGGTTCAAATCTAAAGCTTTGTAGGGCTATTGTCGCTATAAATACAATAAATTTAGGTCATGTTTGTTTATTTTCCCTCTTTTCTAATAATAAATTGCTGCGAAGTGAATTTGCAGCTTCCGAAGTATTGTTTCGATTGTCATCTTGTAAGATAAATGTGTTTGTGTACTTAAGGAATTAACTTCCAGAGACAAAAGGCTAAAAATGCACATATATAATATAAATCATACTGATAAAGATATTTCAAACCGTTCTTTATTTACCGTAGCTATATTTATAACTGAGTTAGAATAAACCACGTTAGCAATCATTAAAATATTCGGAAGGATATATTTTTGAATTTCCATTTTTTACAGTCAATATAAATTGCTTGCTAATGAGCAGGGTCGGGTTTTAGAGTGACACATCAATAATAATAATAATAATATATTAACGGATCAAATAAATACAATCCATTCCAAAAATAAAAAATACAAACACTATTTGAAACAGTCAGAATTAAAAAAAAACTTACAAATCCAAACATGCATTAAAGTGCTTCAAAGACAAGTATTGACAATTAACAATTTCCTTTTCAAAAATAAAAAATAAAATCACTATTTAAAACAGTCAGAAATAATAAAAAAACTACAAATCTAAACATACATTAAAGTGCGTCAAAAGACAAATATTGCCAATTGACAATATTAACTAGTTTTTCAAGAATTGTAAAATTTTTAATTTAAAGACATTAATTGGCAAATGAAAAATATCAATCTCGGTAGGAACTGAATTCATTTCCCTACACATTCGAGAAATAGGACTGTTAATGCCATAATTCGTTCGGTGATATATCACATCAAACAAATTGTGCGCTCTAAAAGCTCTTTGAGGAACTGACAATCCAATATTATTGAGTAGTTCAGGAGAATCAATACAAGAGTTAACAATCTTATAAAGTAGAATGAGGTCAAGATATATGCGTCTCACACACAATGGTAGCAACCTCAAAGCATCGGCAGTATCATCATATACAGACTGCTGCATTCCCTGTTTAAAGGCAATGAAACTTAAAAACTTTCTTTGTACCATTTCTACTTTTTCTTTGTATATAAAATAATGAGCTAAACAAACTTGGGACACATATTCTAAGATTGATCGAACTATAGAGCAGTATATCACTTTAAAACAATCTACACTATTAAAATCTGTAAGCATTCTCTTCACAAACCCGAGCAACTTCAAACCCCTGTTCACAATATTATCAATATGTGTGTCGAAGCAAAGGGCTCGATCAAATGTAACATCAAGATCCTTCACACATTCAACGCGATTAATCATGTTATTATCAAGAAAGTAATCAAAAGTTATCCAATCCTTTTTACGATAAAAACTTATAATGGAGCATATATTAACATTGAGGTGCATAAAATTTAACTTACACCATTCAGAGAATCGGGTTAGATCCTGTTGAATGCCCTCGCAATCGTTGCTACTCCTGACAACCCGAAATATCTTTAAATCATCTGCATAAAGAAGACATCTACTGAAAGTTATGATGTTCTCAATATCGTTAATAAAGCAGTTAAAAAGGAGCGGAGCGAGGTGAGCACCCTGAGAGAAGCTACTCTTAAAATAGCATGACTAAAGATGGCGGATCTAATATGGCAGTCAAATAGCCTATTTTCTCACTATTAATTACAAAAAATTCTATTATACAACCTAAAAATATTCTTTAATGTTGGCCAGTTATCTCACTTTCATTGTGATTCACTCAAAAGTCTCCTGGATAGAGAAATTATTGAGCTTATATAGGCTGGGACAGAGCAACTTGCTTATTTAAAATTTCTATTTAAAAAAAATTAATGCAGATATATATTTAAAAATGGCTTCAGGCAGATGACCTCCATTATTCTCAATACACTGCTTTAATCGAATTCATAAATTTCGTTCAACTCTTTCCAGCATATCGACGTGTATGTCGCAGGAGGCTAAATTTGACGATCGTGTCGGCCATTGCAGATTGCTCCTCAAAAAGATGGGGCATCCTGGGAAATGGTGCAGCAAAACAGTCATTGACACACACGCTGTGTGTGATGTGGCATTGTTGTTGAAACCATACATCTCCTAAATCCATCTTTAATATGATTTATCAGACTGCTAATTTACTTTTACCCTTTTTCCCTATATAAACTCTGTGTCTTTCTTTCATTTTACCTCTGATAAAGATGTGACTCTATTTTATTAAATCTAACCCACAGTGGAACGCCAATGTGGACTTTCTCAGATTCTCTCGTCACCGGAAAATATCAAGACAGAGTCCCAATGGCTCACAACAGTAGTAATGCCTTTACGCTTTGCAATCGTCGCGACCCTTTCCATTACATCCGGACTTTCCTTTGCTCTCTTGTCCCCCATTTAATAAAGTGTGGAAGTAAATCAAGATAGTATTTTTAACTTTAGCCGTTTGTACCTTCTGTAACAAGTTCTTTATACTTGTTTTTCTCCTAAAACAGAGTTTTTAAACTGAAATTATCCTAAAGGTTTTTTGAATTATGAAGAGTAAACGAAACTTAGATATTTCCTTTTTTAGTGATGATTCTAGACTAATAAATAATAATGATCCGGAGTTATTGGCAATATGTTCGTTTTGTGATGGACCAAAAAATTACCGAAGAACTGCTTTTTGCGAAGACTTTGACAAGAGATACTAAAGGCGAAACAATATTCAATTTTTTGATACATTATTTTATGAAAAAATAGATTCCTTTATCAGTAGTTATACTAATGCGGATTTACGACACTTTGAAATCAAAAATTTCAGAAACACAGCAAAAAAGTGCTGAATCTATATATATATATATATATATATATATATATATATATATATATATATATATATATATATATATATATATATATATATATATATATATATATATATATATATACAGGGTGTCCAAGATAAGGATCCTAAGCATGGGGATCTCGGAAACAGTTGGAGATACGAGGTCGGTTAAATTAGAGAAAAGTTGCGCAATTTAGTGCTAAATTAAACGCAGTTAAAAAAATTTAAAAATTTCAAACACTTCCGGAGATTTCCGGAAAAAAACGAAATTTGGCAAAATCGTTTTTAATTTTTGCAGGCTTTATTTAAAGAGATATCAGAAAATAAAAGGTAGATTCTCATTGCCACTTTTTATTTTTTATAATATGGTCTAAACAAAATTTAAATCCGACGTTTCGTTTCTGAGATACCATCATGAACTTTCATTTTTTATATGGAACAAAAAAAAGTATCCCATGTATTTGATAGCATTTTTTATTACAAATTCAACGATGTATCACCCTTGCATATCGAATACGTAGTTCAAGTACTTTCCATAAGAGCTCCATGAGAGCGAGAGAGAAAGGTATATCAGTTTTATAAAAGCCAATGAACTACACACTTGATATGCAAGTGTGATACACCGTTGAATTTGTAATAAAAAATGCTATCAAATACATGGGATACTTTTTTTTGTTCCATATAAAAAATGAAAGTTCATGATGGTATCTCAGAAACGAAACGTCGGATTTAAATTTTGTTTAGACCAAATTATAAAAAATAAAAAGTGGCAATGAGAATCTACCTTTTATTTTTTGATATCTCTTTAAATAAAGCCTACAAAAATTAAAAACGATTTTGCCAAAATTCGGTTTTTTCCGGAAATCTCCGGAAGTATTTTGAATTTTTAAAATTTTTAAATTGCGTTTAATTTAGCACTAAATTGCGCAACTTTTCTCTAATTTAACCGACCTCGTATCTCCAACTGTTTCCGAGATCCCCATGGTTAGGATCCTTATCTTGGACACCCTGTATATATATATATATATATATATATATATATATATATATATATATATATATATATATATATATATCGATGCCTAATCCAAATATCAGTATCGTAAAAATCATTGTTAAAAATCACAATAGCTGTTTTAATAGTTGTCTAGAAATACGATAATACGAGGTCTGAATCAATGAACACATAAGGAAATTTTCTTTAGCTCCTCTTTATATTTCAAAGTAGGTTCTATCTATTTCTGAATTGTACTCACCTCGGAGGTACATGTACTAAAATTGGAACGATATAGAGGAGATTAGTATGGCGCTTACGCATGGATAATACGCAAAATCGTGAAGCCTTCCACATTTTTATGCTCTAAAGATCTCATCATTCTGAGAATGTTGTTTGGTTTTAAATGGGGATCCCATCGTGTCTCATTACTTCACAACTCCCTTATCCTTTCCATCCTAGATTACGGCTAGGTTGCTTACTCATCTGCCCCCTCTTACCAACTCAAAAGATTAGATCCAATCCATAATAATGGTTTGCGTATGGCCTGGGAGCTTTCCGTACTAGCCCCTCCTCCAGTTAATGCCGCGAGGCGGGGCTTCTACTTTTACATCACAGAATAAATCTCCTCCTGCTAAACTATGAAAACTCTATTAAGTTTAGACCCTTCTTATCAAAGTGCAAACATTTCTTACATTCCCTCCCTCCGCACAATAGTCGATCGTCATATTAGATTTCACTCTTATGCCAAATTACCTCTCACTTCCTCCCAAATCCTGTCTCTTGTGAGTGATTCACATTTCCCCCATGGAAGTCTCCCCCTATTGAAGCTAGCCAATCCTTTCTGGAATATTCCAAGGAGATTTGCAACAGAGAATTCCTCAGAAAATACTTCATCGAACTCACCAATTCAAAATACAATTACCATGTGCTAGTGTTTCCTGATGGATCTAAGACTGACTCTAAAGTTGGAGCAGCTATTTTTTCCCCCATATAAATACTTTTACTTCCTGCAGCCCTCATCCAGCATTCTTTTTGCAGAACTGTTTGCGATCTACAAATCCACCGAGATAATCATGGGATCCAACAAAAAACTATGTACTATTGTCATGGACTCTCTAAATTTCATCACATCCCTAAAAGCCTTCAATCTTACGTATCCGTTGGTCATAAATATATAATACAATTTGGAAAAAATAAATATACAAAAAAGGAAGGTTTCCTTTTTATGAATATCCAGTCACGTGGGCATCGGAGGCAACGAAAAAGCTGACTCATCAGCAAAGGGAGGATCCACAACTCTATCCATTAACCTCTCCTTTTGTCAAGGAGACATTCGTCTGTTCTCTAAACATAAAATAAGAGCTCTTTGGCAGCAAAAATGAAAAGAAAATAAACTACATGAGGCAAAAGATACCATCTTCACTAATATTGCCCTAAACAGCTATCCCAGACAACCCCCCTGTCCCTTATGGCCAGGCTCAAAATTGGTCAAACCAGATTGACCCATTGCCATCTCACTGAATGCTCTGATACGCCCCATCTGCAACCAATGTAAAGTTGCTCTTTCAATTACACATATATTGGATTTTTGGCCCAAATACTCACATTATCTGATTAAACAATCACAGGCTCCCTCAAAGAAAAATTCTCATATGGAAACACAATTGAAATATATGCATTTCTCCGAGACATTTCCCTGTTACCCCATATCTAGATTATAAACGTACTTATCCATCTATGTCTATTTATATTAGTCTTTTCAGTGTTTTTAATTTTGTCTCTTTATCTGTTAATATCTTATCATATTTTTCCTGCTCTTTCTGAGTTATCTTATTACATATGTTCATATCAAAAGCATAACTTGATCTCTATACTTCCGCGGACACCAAAAAACCCCCATGGGTTGACGTGTCCTTAATTATTATAAATCAGTCAATCTATTTGTGAATTTATTCCGGTTGTTTACCTATTGTTTGGAGTATCTATACAAAGTTTGAAATAAAAATGAAAGTGAATAAAATACTACCATGTATAAAATCAGTACAAACTAATAAAGAAAAAAGAAATCGCTGCCACTGTTTCTCATCTAGTCCATGTTAAGAAATGTCTTATCTTTCGAAAACTCGTTGAACTAAACAAACCTAGGAAGCCGATTCACTATGTTCTCCATTACCAACGGGATTACGCTGACACTGACACAACGTATTCTTTTTACAGTCTCGGAACGTTTTTAAGCTTTTCTACTACGAATCAAAGGCTTAAGAGAAAAAGCATTTTTCAAAGGACTTTACTGCTTATGAACGGAAGGAGATAGAACTCCCTTTATATCTCTTACTTCCTATTTGTCCCTGTTGGGGTAAAACTGGAGGTTTTGACGCCTCCCAAGAGAATAAGCGGATGGTATTATGTCGTTAATCAAATTGGATATAAGAGCCTTGGAACTTTTTATGTGTCACTTCATTACCATTACTTGTTCCGATGATTACGCGATAGACGTGTATTTAAGAATAAAGCAATAGAGTTTTTGCACGGCTGGAGCTTTTATGTGCCGTATCCAGTTTAATTCTAGCCCGAAGATAATCCTCAATATATGGGTACAATAATAATAAAATTTTTATATCAAAATTAGTTTTCTTTCAAAAAAGGTGAAAATAATTCACTAAATTTATCTTCACCGCTTTAAAAGAAAACCTTTTGACAAAATAATTACCAGTCGTTTAATATACAAACATATATACCGGGTAGTCAGATATGAGGGAGCTCTAGTTATATCTCAGAAACCGCTTCCGGAATAGATATTTATAGTATCAGTGATGCTTAAAAGAACATTGGAAATTTTTTCTACGACAGTTGCTATGAGGCAATGAAAAAAAAGAATTTTTGAAGTTATATTGAAAATATTTCCATCGTTAATTGCAAATAAAGTTGTGTGGGAACACTAACATTGTTTTCAATAAAGTACTGATAACTCCAGTTTGATCTACAGGCATTGAAAAAGCTTAATCCCCTTAAAAACTACTTTTCTTTATCTTACCTTCCCCATTATAACTTTTGTTTATGCATATTTAAAGGTGGCCTGTAGAGGCCGCTGTTCGACAGCTCACCAAGTACATATTTTTTTCGAAAAATTTAATTATACGAGTGATTCTCCGGGAACTTAATCCATCAATTGTGGAAAAACTATAATTAGGAAAAATCTAAAAATTTGACAGTGTACTAACGTGCATGGAGGACAGCCGGCTAAAATATTTCCAAGATGGCAGCACTTCCGGTTATAATGGAAGTAGATGTTAATTTGCTATTTTAAATAGAACACCCTCCATATTATAACATTTTTGATTTCTACGTAAAATGCTAGATATATTTTATGTATAATATTCTATACTTAAGTCTCATCGTTTTGGACATACTTAAATTTTTATATTAAAAATGCCGTTTGCGGACCAAAACTTAACTATAAATTTTTCCTATAAGAAAGTCTTTATTATTTAATTTGGGTTAGTTTTCTTGTAGACGAAGATCGACTTTAGTAGTCTTTTTATGATACTTTGGAAATTATTAGTGCAGAGTGGTCAAAAAAGAAGAATAAAAATTATGTTTAAAAAATCGTCAAAAGTCAATTTTTTCAAATAGAAAGCACCTATTTTTATAATTTTATCATATTAAGCATTAAAAATAAGGGTAACTTTATATGAGGTTGTCTGTTCCAAAAACTTGTAGTTTACAAAATATTGGCAATTCAACATTTTTCTATTGCAAAAATGCTATACGGCTTTTAAGTTTTGTTATTAGTTGGCCATGACGGCGAGGCGTGGCCAAAAAAAAAATAATCGAACCCTACAGAATTGTCACTATTTCTTGCCATTTGACATTCATTAATAATAATCATGCCGGGGCGATTAATAGAAAATATTTATTTTACTTCGGTCAGAAGATGCTGTTTTTTTGGATATTTTTTGGTCAGACGAAGCCAAATTCACAAAAAATGAATTGTTTAATCGACGCAATGCCCACTATTGGAGCAACTCAAACGTACATCCATTGCGAGAATTAAATTTTCAAAAGTCTTTCTAATTATAGTTTTCCAACAGTCGATCAATAAAATTCCCGGAAAATCACACTGTATAGTATATCTCAGTCTATCTAATTAAATAAATAATAAAAATTATCAAGTTCCTGTAGGAACTGTGACTTCAGTATCTTTCCCAACCAGATATATAACCGAAAAAAAATTTAATTGTTGAATAATAAGCCCGATATTGATCTAATTTTATTATTTAAATGCATAGTTTACAAGGTATTACAATCTTATGCGTATATGACACTCTACACTAATACCCTAAGATACAACACATAGTATATTATAAAGCAATATATTTGTTTCTTCCTGTCAGAGTCAACATATCAGTTTTCAGAATACTGCAGTCGTTGTTAGCCTTAAAGGATTAATGTCACGCATTATGTTGATATTTTATTAACGAGTTTTCGGTGACCTTTAACTGCCTTTATTTGGATATATGCTCCGTAGAGCTTGAATAATTTGAATGATCATTCCTGTTATAATTGATAAATTTTATAGAGGTGTTTTTTGGGGAAAAGCGAGGAAAAACACCCTTGATCTTTTCAAGTATTTTGTAGCTACTTAATTAATCCTAGCATATCAGTAAATTATTATTTTCACAACTTAGGTGAGTATGACTAGTTTATTTTATAATTTAGATAGATATGAGTAGAAATTTTTTTCATACATCAAGAATCTTCATTTTTTTATCCAGACTTTCCAAGGTTATTATTACGTTGATGCACCCCAAGAGAGGAGCTGTAAAGGGGTATTTTTCAACTAAGGAATATCATTGAACAGCATATTATGCACCATATGTCTTAACACTTGGCAATTGGTTCTATGTGGAAGATACAGTGTTAAGCACTATCGTTTATTTCTAGATAATCAACGGCAACCTATAATATAAGGGTTCACATTTTTTATGGGTTTTCTGGGTGATATCTGTTAGCAACAATATTTCTTGTAAATTTGGAATTTAATAATAAAAAATAATATAATCTACTACTCAGTTTCTGTACGTAGTCTATAAAGCATTCCACGTCCGCCATCTGATGTAATTCAGCAATTTTAGTTGATCAGCCAGAAGATTCTAAGAAACGTAAAAACTTATTTTGGCATCTCTGTAAATTGTTTATTGTTCATGAAGCATCAAACCCGTGCTCTATAAATAAATCATCACTGGTCTGACAACCTGCTTTTTTTTGTGGTGATAGAACAGTCTTATTATTAAGAAGAGCACACAATTGCTGCATTATAACAAATGTTTTCATAATCATAGCCGACGTGTAATATATAAATGATAATCATGCGTCCACGTTCATAATTTCAACAAGTAGGCTTTGGAAACAAAAGAGGCGATGTTATGTCTTATAATAATTTATTACTTAAAAATATTATTGAGTCGAAAATTTCATTTTAGTTTATTTGTGTTTTTTTAAAGTGCCTGTTTCAAACTAAGGAGCATTTAATTCTTTGCAATTTATTTTCAATGCACGCAAAATGCAACCTTTGCTGCAGGAGTATATGCGCAGTAATATTTTGACGTAACAAATTGCTGCAAGACATCACACCGCATATTTGTTTCCTAAGCCTGCTTGTTCAAAAATATATCAGGATAACTGAATTAGTTTGACATATGTTTTTGCCTGAAATAGTGTTTTTTTTTTATGTTAATTATACATTGACAATCAAGAGTAGGATTTGGACCACAAGTTAAAAACCAACTCCACTTCGTTGTCTCCAATATTGATATTTCCACTAGGTACCAGATTGGTCATAAATTGTGTTTTTGATATGTTTATTTTAAGACCCACATTGGCCCATACTTGCTGAAGTTCATGTAACATTGTACATATCTCCTTGAGATTATCGGAAAGCAAAACTATGTCGTCCGCGAACCTCAAATTTGTCAATCTTTGGCCGTCTACGTTCAGGCCTCTTTTTTCCCAGTTAAGTTTTTTACAGGCGTATTCTAGTACTGCAGTAAACAGTTTAGGAGATAAGGTATCACCCTGTCGGACTCCTCTGCCAATATATATATATATATATATATATATATATATATATATATATATATATATATATATAAACAATATATTTTCTGCAAACATAAGTCTGGTTCTCTCTCCATAGGCGTTTTGACCATTTAATGATCTCATCAGTGGAGCCGTATCGAACCAAGAGCAACATTTGCAGGAAACAAATATAGGCAGCTATCCAGATATTTTTTCTAGTATCTGATCTCTCCTTCGCATAACAAGCAATAATGTTTAATCTACGGCACTGCTTTTTTTTATAGAAAATCATGAATTTTAGATAAACCAATAGTTTTAAAATTTATAGCTTATTCTCAATAAATTTTTGCCGGCCATCAATAAAATTTGTAAAAATAAAACAGGGATTACTCATGAATATAAATAGCAAAAACAAAAATAATAATTATAAAAATATGATTTAAAAAAATACAAATTGTTGGATGTTACGAAATATATTGTTCCGTATAATCAAGCTCAATTATTTGATAAAATTGGTTCATATATTACTACAATTGTATTTTAAATTCAAATTACTTTTCGTTTTCAAATTTGCGTTTATAATATCACTAGTGCCTAACAAATGTTCCTATGCAATATTACTATAAATAAAACCAAGTACGTTTTCATATTTTAATTTCACTGTTAAATAAAATAAAGTTAATAATATAGTGCCATTAAATTTTAGGTTATAATATTTACTTACCGCTGTGCTCTTGAATATTTTGAACAAATTTTGTTACTGTAGCAGAATGCTCATTTGATTAGCCTTTCTTTGTTATTAGAACAGCTTTAGATGTATATTAAGGAGTACACCTTTCCTTTCACATGGAAGAAATTTTGTTATTAGATTTCCATAATTGTCAATAATGGCAAATAATAGCTACACCATTTCCTCTAAAAATATGAAGATTTTAGCAGGAAGTCTACTAAACAGTGTTCCTCCACCAACCTTCTCTGAACTCTCTTTAAGCTAACATAAATTTGGGAATTTCAGCAATAATTTTAAGGTGCCAACTTCTAAGGATTTCTTTACCTCTCTTCTATAGATTTTTGTAAGTTGGCACTCTCAACTTTATACATATATTTTTGCAATTTACTTTAAAAAGTAGGCATTAATGAAGCTGAAGCTACTTACATAGATAATATATAATAATAATCAGCACATTCCTTCAGTTGGTTTTCCTGTCTTACAAAAAATCGGAAGTAGGTTAAAACAAACCTATTTATTGCAAATTCCTAGGATAACTTCTTTGGACTTTCAAATAAGAAGCTAGTCGACTATAAATATCAAAAAGATTTAAGGTATAGTAGCAGCTAAAAAGCCCACAAAATGTAAGTTAGAAATATATAGAAAAATAACTGAGCAAATCAATCAATTTACATATTTGAGAATAGAATTAACAAGTGAAGTAAACAAAGGTAGTGAAAGCAGCTCATATTTGAGGCAGCCTCAGTGATTATATGGAAGAACGAGTATTTGAATGTTGAGTGTAAAATGAGAATATACAAAGCTTCAGTTAAACCTGTATTAATAAGAGTCGATATCACGAAAACCAAGAAAATTATAAATACGGTCGAAATGAAAACAATAAGTGTCATTCAAAGGAGAAAAACCATACACAGAGTTAGGGACGAAGATATTAGAGAACAGTATGATATAGGATATAGCTAAATCGGTAAATCAAAGAAGAAAATACTGGAATAAATCTGAAAATAGAATGGAAGATAACCGATTAGCAAAGAGTGCAAAAACACCATTCTAGTAGGAAAGAGAGAGTGCTGGACATTGTTGTCGGGAGGAGCTTTTTTGCACTAAATAGATTATCGCCTACCTATGTAGGGATCTAAACAGAAAGAAGAAGAGGAAGAAGAAAGATTGTAACTAGAAAAAAAATTAAAATTATGCTTCCAATTAGCATAAAAATCATGAAAAAAAGGGAGAAAAAGAACTAATATTTTATGCAACTCAAAAAAACAAACGTAATGCGTCGTTCATTCATACAATATTTTAAAGTTTTCCTTTAAATAACAAACAATTTTCCGAAAGCTGTTAAAGTTTCTAGTTGTTTTACATTTACGTAGCTCAGATATCAGAGCAGTGTAAATTTAATTAAAACAAAATGCAAAAATTACACCTTAATTAAAATTCAATTATTCTAAAGCAACCTAATTTTGTTTGGTTGACTAGGGAAAAATTACTTTTCATATTTAGAGCACCGAACAGTATCGGACTAGGTTGATCAAATAACAAATATCCGTAAATAGAGTAAAAAAAGTTATCATCTAATGTAAAACCACTACGTTTATATGGATAGTATCAAGTGCCCCTTAAAGTCAAGCGCCTTTTATAAGCCTCTTAGATAGTGGAGAAAAAACGAAAACCACTTTTTCTCTTTATAGTAGTATAGATTTTATACATAATGGATCTTAAATTGTAAATCCTTGTAACAATAATGTTAAAACTGAGTATCACCTTAAGCGAAGCTAAGTCCATAACTACTTGACCGAAATTTTGAAGCCCTTGAGTTCTCCAACCAACTCTCGAAAAATCTTGCAACTCCATAAGGTAATCTCTGCAGTTTAAGAGCAAACCTGACTTCAAATTCATAAATAGCATTCCTAAAAATTTGTTTTATAACAACATTTAGATAATATTATTTCATTATTTGGGGTCGCTTTATTGCAAGAGCCATTTTGGTCCGCCATTTTGCGCCACAAAGATTTTGAAAGCTTATGCATCTACGAACAATTTAAGCTCAAAATGAATTTTCTAGATTGCGTCAATTTTTGGACAGAGGGGATGTCCAGTTGACGTGGAATGGCATATATATATATATATATATATATATATATATATATATATATATATATATATATAAAAATTCGGGTCCTGTTGTATGGTTAAGGCCTAAATAATCACTTTAAAAAATTTAAAACACAACGTGAAAAAAGTAAAACCTAATTGGATTTGTCGATCCGGTCCTGGTCATGTGAAACTGAAAAATGTAACTTTCAAAAGTTGAATACTTTTATATTCTGAAATATTTAAATCACGAAAAGATCGAACTTAAGGCTATACCTTTTTTCGCGTTTGACTTTAAAACACACCTAGATACTTTCAAGTGATTTTATATCAGCCAAAGAAAGTTCCTGGCATGTTTTAAAGAAATCTTACGGACTTTTTTAGCGATCGGCAAGTTATATTATTAAAATGATATTTTAAATGTATATGTTGAAATCGCAAACACAGGGCAATCTTATTAAAAATATATTCTCAAAAAATATGAGTTTATAATTCATGATAACAATTCTGGTGGAGCAAAAGGAAGTAAAAGTGAAACTTTGATACATTTTCTAATATATTTTTACCTAATCTAAAGTTAAACTTTCGAAATATCTACTGTTTATTAACACTTTTTCAAATATAAATAAAAATGTTACTACGTTATTCAGCGTTTAAACAACCGGGCCCTGATTCTGACGTTATGCTACTTCTACAGGGGTATGTTCTAAGGACTGATCCAATTCGTGTCAACTTATTATAATCTCTGGATACTATTGATAGTGACCAAGCATTGCTTCTGCAAGAGTTCGTTCTCTTTATACTGATGGTAATTTTTTAGTTTGAAATTATTCGTTTGAATGGATTTGAATATATCAAATGAGAGATAATCTTTTTTACTAGAAGAAGGTTGCCAATACTATGCTGTTTGAGGTATTGAATAATGTTGCATATGAAAATATTTGCTATTAGAAGATAGTTATAGCAGAGATTATAAAAAATTTAAAATAAATACCAAGAAAGAAAAACATGTAAAATATATGTTACTTAAATTAGACCATCAGAAAATAATGATATATAATTTACGCTTTTATAAAAAGACACGTTGCTAACGATTTGCATAGAATTTGGGGTATTGAATAATGCTGTTTGTTTTTGTTATGTAAGGTTTGGCTGGAGCGTTTTGCATTTAGAGAACAAAAAGAGAATTTGTGAGCGGCCCCGACTCGTTTGCATTATTGCCGAATATTGTTGAGCGAAATAGATTTTTTTTTTGAATTTTGGGGATATGAACACTGCCGGGTTGCGCGCAGTATGTTGCAGTAAACATTAAAAACAAAATATTTGGAACTGAACAATGCTATGTGACATTAATTAATGTATCAATTGTTTTTCAGTAAATTATATTTTTATTCATAACGATAGGTTTAAGGCCTAGACCCCATCTAGTTCCAATGGATGTTAGATCCACTAGTTGGACAATTTTGTTTTGTCTATGATATTGTTATAATGTCAGTAAATAAACGCTTATATATATATATATATATATATATATATATATATATATATATAAATATAGGAGGATGTAGTCGCTACTGACTAGTCAAGAAATAATATTCCAAACTAGGGTTCTTGGGGATGAAGTCTGTTTATAGGCCTTTTTTGATTGTGTCAAGCTTTCGAGAATTTATTTATCAATTATTCAGGACATTTCTACAATTATTATTTAAACAGTTAGAGTATTAACCTAACTTATAGTTATTAAGTAACTTACCAATATAGTTTAAATATGAAACAAGTACACGTTTGAAAAACAAGAGAAAAAACCCAACGTTGCCACTTTTTAACCATATCTAGTGGCATATTTTCCACCATTTCGTAATGACACCTGTCATGTGTTAACAGGGAAGTTTCACAGGTGGTATAAGTAGTAGGGGAAAATACGGATCCGTAAACAGTGTCGTAGTAAAGTATGAGATTTAG
Organism: Diaprepes abbreviatus; assembly: GCA_034092305.1. NCBI lineage: Eukaryota > Metazoa > Arthropoda > Insecta > Coleoptera > Curculionidae > Diaprepes > Diaprepes abbreviatus. Next base: position 79,884 of record JASJET010000387.1, on the reverse strand, counting down.
CAAAAATAGAATATCATGTCAATAAATTACTTGTTTGATATTTTTCACAAAATATAATAAAATTTAATAGAAAAAAATATTCATCTGGAGATGGACTGTCCCAGGAGGTTCAAATACTTTTTTTTCCACCTTTAAAATATAAATGTAAATAGTACTCAGATTCTCGGTGTCACTTTTTTTATTCATGGTGTTACTATTTGAGAAGAACCTTTTGTGATAAGCAGGAACTCTTTCCTATTGGAGAATTTTTACACTGACAACATTATTAAAAAATTTCTTAATAATATTAAATTCAATATTCCTGAAAACATCTTTGAAATACCATCTCAACCGTCTCTGTTACATCTTTAATCCCAGTTGACACTCTTTCAACAATACAAATTCAGTTTTCCACACATTACCGCATATAGAAAATCTTACTGACAAATTGATGAATATTTTTAAAGATACAGATATTAAAATAGCTAGAAAACAATTATTTATTCTAAAACCAAGACGCTGTTGCAGCTAAACAAGTCCTGCATACTTTATAAGGTTTCTTGTTCCAATTGTCAATTAGTTTATATAGGCCAGACTTCCAGAAGCCTCAAAGGCAGACTCACTTATTTAACCTAAAGTAAAGTGTAAATATATCAAAATGTCAGGAAAAGTAAAAAATTTACATAAATCATAGTTTATTTTGATCAAATATAATATTTAGTTCAAAATATCAATAAAATATCAAAATTTAATCATAATCCATTTTGATTTTGTATTTCAAAGATTAAAATTTCATCTAGTTCCTGATCACGCCAGATGGCCAACCAACCAGAAAAAAGTTAAAACAAAAATGTATAGTACGTCACCACTAACTATAAAAGCCAAAATTCATTTTTTTTTAAGAAGTGCAGGTCCATCAGTTGTACAGTAAGCATCGTTATTCTTGTTTTTAAAAAGTAACATAACCTCAAAATTTTCATTTTCTATCTTTAAAAAATTAAAAGAAGGAGTGGATATTGATCAGTTGTAGTATAAACATCGCTCGTCTCTTTCATAAACAGTAACGTAACCTCAAAATTTTCATTTGTTGTTTTACAAAAAAATATATTAAAGAAGACAGTGCAGATTAATCTGTGGTAGAGTTAAGATCGCTTGTCCCTACGTCAAAATTTTGAAAAGGGAAGAAACATAGAGCAGAATTTCTGGAGATCGAAAGACAATTTTAAAGGAAGGAAAAGAAGTTTACTAAATTAATAAATGAATAATGTCACTGAGCAGGCAGCTCTGAAAAATATTTAACAAATTGGTGATATATATATATATATATATATATATATATATATATATATATATATATATATAAATATATATATATATATATATATATATATATATATATATATATATATATAAATATATATATATATATATATATATATATATATATATATATATATATATATATATATATATATATAAGAAGAAAAGTGACCATAGTTGGCAAAGAAAAAAGTTTTTCTAAGTTTTTTTAAAAAAAGGAAGAAACCTAGAACGTGGGTAAAAAAATGCTGGATTTAAAAGATTTAACGTGTAAGAAATACAAATTTTAGACTTGCCTGAAAATAGTTTGATAAAATAGATATATACTAACCTTATTATGAATATTTGTAGTTAGTAATAAAATAAATTGTTTAATTTGCACTGTTACAATATTACTTTTAATAATAGCGGCACACACAAATTTTTTTTGATTGTTTAAAATAAAATTACATATAATAAGACACTAGGCATTTCAACCATTCAGACATTTATATAACATAGCCAGATTTAAAAATCCAATAAAACAGTGCACATTAAATAATATTAATAAGTTTTAATTAGGAATAGATAATGTGATTTATAAATTTTACATAAAACTGCACCCACTAACATAATTATATTATTTTAATAAAGATTATACTTGTATTTATGAATCATTGGTTTGACTTTTCTAATAATAATAATAATTTAATCTGAACTTACCTGAGAATGAGACAATTGACATCATTTTTTTTGATCACGATAAACGGGGTACATTCCGAAATACAGCACATGTGTATTTGTGTATTTTTTTTTATTAAAATAAAAAAAATTGGTACAGATCAATTATATTCAGGTATAGTTATCTGTGCCTGGCGCCCAACAATTTTAAAAAATGGGAATATATATATATATATATATATATATATATATATATATATATATATATATATATATATATATATATATCATTATTCTTTATTTTTGTCTTTTCTTGGGTTTAGGTTCTATATTTAATTAAAACACAAAACGATTTGACGTTTCGCCCTTTATTCAAGGCATTTTCAAAATTTTTTCCTTGACATTTTGCTGTTCTGTTTCTAAATAAAAAATTAAAAATAAATAAATGTTTCTAAATAAAAAATAAATTTTTTATTTAAGAACAGAACAGCAAAATGTCAAGGAAAAAATTTTGAAAATGCCTTGAATAAAGGGCGAAATGTCAAATCGTTTTGTGTTTTTATTAAATATAGAACCTAAACCCAAGAAAAGACAAAATAAAAAAAAATGATATTATCTATGGTTCAAGAATCAAGAAAATTTATAATATATATATATATATATATATATATATATATATATATATATATATATATATATATATATATATATATATATATATATATATATATATATGTCCAAGATAAGGATCCTAACCATGGGGATCTCGGAAACAGTTGGAGATACGAGGTCGGTTAAATTAGAGAAAAGTTGCGCAATTTAGTGCTAAATTAAACGCAATTTAAAAATTTTAAAAATTCAAAATACTTCCGGAGATTTCCGGAAAAAACCGAATTTTGGCAAAATGGTTTTTAATTTTTGTAGGCTTTATTTAAAGAGATATCAAAAAATAAAAGGTAGATTCTTCTTGCCACTTTTTATTTTTTATAATTTGGTCTAAACAAAATTTAAATCCGACGTTTCGTTTCTGAGATACCATCATGAACTTTCATTTTTTATATGGAACAAAAAAAAGTATCCCATGTATTTGATAGCATTTTTTATTACAAATTCAACGGTGGATCACACTTGCATATCAAGTGTGTAGTTCATTGGCTTTTATAAAACTGATATACCTTTCTCTCTCGCTCTCATGGAGCTCTTATTGAAAGTACTTGAACTACGTATTCGATATGCAAGGGTGATACATCGTTGAATTTGTAATAAAAAATGCTATCAAATACATGGGATACTTTTTTTTGTTCCATATAAAAAATGAAAGTTCATGATAGTATCTCAGAAACGAAACGTCGGATTTAAATTTTGTTTAGACCATATTATAAAAAATAAAAAGTGGCAATGAGAATCTACCTTTTATTTTCTGATATCTCTTTAAATAAAGCCTGCAAAAATTAAAAACGATTTTGCCAAATTTCATTTTTTTCCGGAAATCTCCGGAAGTGTTTGAAATTTTTAAATTTTTTTAACTGCGTTTAATTTAGCACTAAATTGCGCAACTTTTCTCTAATTTAACCGACCTCGTATCTCCAACTGTTTCCGAGATCCCCATGCTTAGGATCCTTATCTTGGACACCCTGTATATATATATATATATATATATATATATATATATATATATATATATATATATATATATATATATATATATATGTTTTATTACCAATAATTTTCAGGGTACAGAGTTGCTTTCCAAATTATCACTAGAGGGAACAGTTCTTATTTTGCTTATATCGGTCAAAATGAAAAGGGCTATGAGTGCAATAAACTTTGGCATTAAAGTAAGATGATGACTGGTGGTAAGCTGAGAAAATAGTTTTTCCTTTAAGAATCAAATAACTTACCTTGAAAATACTTAAGATTTTGAAATTTTTTTGAAATGAATGATTACGTTTATTTTAATACAAATTAATACCTCTCCAAGTTTCCTAATATTGTTGTTAGACACCCTATATATACTTGTTTAATCTTATTAAGAGCAGCCATACAGTAAGACTACGTATATTATTTTTTAAATTACAATATACCGTCCCCACTACGCATATAAATTAAAATTTACCAACCAAAATGATACACCATACCGATAGTACCATGTTTTTTCAAATCTGATATTGAAAAATAACGGTGCGCTTTGTATCATGCCACAACCTGTTTCAAATTTAAAATTTAGATTTTTCTTGCTAACAGAAAGTTGTGTTTAATTTTTAGGAAATGAAAAAAATTTACATTTTTGGTGGTTGCTTTGAAAGGGAACAGGTAATTGATTAAGGCCTTTACAGTATTTTTAATAGAATGATGGAGGAAGCGTGTTTAGGGAAATACGTTTAATTTCGAGATATATGCTGGGAAATTTGATTGGAATAATTGACGTGTTGCCAAAACAGAACGCAAATTACGATTTATCAAATAATACGGTTGGCATGTCTCGTCTTCTGCTGACATGGCACTAAAATATTAGTAGGCAGAAATTGATATATTTAGATGTTTAATATAACCTCGGTATTATGACGTAATAAATGTATTAGAAAAAAAAACATAAAATATATCATACATACCCAACAAAAAATTGAAATATCCTTATTGACAAATACCCACACACATATTTAGGTTGACAGTGAGTTGAGTTGAGTTAATCATCCACTGTTGCTACCTAAACTGAAGTTTATAGGTGTAAAAAGCATTGAGGTGTCTAGAAAGGTTTCTAGTAGGAAAATAAATCACTTTCACATATAAATTTATGGTACTTTCTGAAGTACCACACGACTCATATTGTGAACCCCTTTTTCAAACTTTCATAAATGATATTGATAATTTTTTACGGTTAAAAGAGTCATTCTCTACCTGCCTAGCACACTTCTATTAGAAGACACCGTGCAACAAAAGATGGAGCGTATTTGTAAGGAGAAACATAGAACATAATCAACAAAAATATGTAGCATTACCTTACACTACTGAACTGTCAGAAAAAATAAAACACATATTAAAAAAGCAAGATATAGGTCTCATAATAAATTAAATACATTATTTGCTAATTTAAAAAGTAATACTCCTCTCATGAATAAGTCAAATGTGGTATATTTGATCCCTTGCTCAAATATATAGGCATGACAAGCCAATTGCTAAAGAATAGATTGAATGGCCATAAATATACCAAAAAACGCCTCAACAGCGTTAAACAAACACACACAGGATGAAAAACATACCTTCGATTATAACAATACCATAATTAAAAATAAAGATATGAATTATCAAAAATTGCTGATAAAGGAAATGACAGAAATTAAAAAAGATAAAAACACTGTTAAGGACAGAACAAATATAGAAAATTTGAGCCACATTTACACTGGCCTAATTTAAAGAAGAATATTAAATATTCGATCTTGTTAATACATCAAAAATTGAATATCCTCTTAAACATAAAATTAAATGTATGCTTTCTTTCATTTTTTTTTGGTCCATTGTTAAAATATAAAAAATAAAACACACTCGCATTCCATGTATCCTAAGTACCTAAATAGACGATATAAAAATTTCATTTCATTATTAATAAATAAGCAAAATGTCAAAGTATGTACTGGTAAAATTGATTACTTTTTTAGAAATTTGATTAGTTTTTTAAAGTGTTTGTTTGTTTTTAAAACTGTAAATATGTTTGTGTATGAATGTTTTTAATTATATAAAAAACATTTTTAGGAAGATCAATAAATAAAAAAAACCAAAAATTTTTGAAGATGCCTTAAATAAAGGGTGAAACGTCAAATTGTTTTTGAATTTTTATTAAATGAAGAACCTAAACCCAAGAAAAAAGAATATAAAAAGAAAATGATATAATCTATGGTTGAAGAATCTGGAAAATATAATATATATATATATATATATATATATATATATATATATATATATATATATACATATATATGTTATACATACATACAAAATATGGTGACTTACAAAAATAAGGATATATTTATTTTATTTTTTACAACTTTCTACACAACGTGTGAGCTTTTCAATATAATTATTAGATTTGCTTGAGTCTCTCTTTCCTTTGCTTCATTGAAGTACATTGTTTTAAACGTCTGTTATGTTTCGCTTTTCTTTTTGAAGCCTCGGGTGTAGGTATGGTTTTAAGAATAAGGTTTACATTTTCTTTACCCTTTCTAAAATTATTTTTCTTTTGTTTTATTTCAGGCTTTGTTACAAATTCCCTATCTTTTTGGGCGAATTAGCCCTTCCAATTTTTCATATCAGTCGTTGTTTTAAGACAAGTGGTATAGGTTTCTGTACGGTTATATCTAGGAGACGAAATATCACTTTTTATGATGAGATACATAAAAACAACAGATTTGTATTAGATAAAGTCGTAAGGTTTTACATTTTCTGATTCGATTTCTGGCATTAAGATAGGTATTATACCCCTGTGAATTGAAAACATGTGGTAGAAATCACCTTAACTTAATCACTGGACATTTTTATCAATTTTTTCTAGCTGAACCATAAATGGATGGCATTTTACCCATTTACAAATGGATAATAATAAGATCTTCTATTTTTGTTACCTATAATTTTGACTTTAAGACTAAAATTTTTTAAAAACAAATCTGTATAACCAACCAAAAGTGTTTTGTGCCTTTCTTTGGATATGTCTGCTATTAATAGATATGTTAACTATTTTTGAAAGTGTTTAATCCATGCGTAAGTAAATAATATAGCCCATAATATTTAATATTATTTTTTTAAATACAATTAATGCTTTAAAAATCATGTATTTTAAGTTTCGTTTCAATTTTCGTTCCAAAATGCCAATACTTGTCACGTGACCGATATGATATCACACTGATAAGGTGATATGAAATATGTTTCTAACTTTTGAAACAAAAGATGGCTGTTAAATTTTATAAGTATTGTGCAATCTCTCAGTGTGAAAGTACTGCAATTATGACACCTGAAAAGTTATTTGTTCACGTTTCACTTTCGAAAAATAATAACAAAATGTGGCATCAGCTAGCTAGCAGAGATTCGTCACTTATACCTATATAATCTAAGATGTATTTTGTGAAGATCATTTTGATGTAAGTTTGAATAATATTTGTTTACTTTTCTTATATTAAAGATTATTATTTTCAAGTTTTCGAAAGATGAAAATTGGAATTTTGAGGTTATAAATGAATTTATCAAAGTTGGGTAACAATATTTTGAACTTCTTTTATTTTTGTTGCCGCATGATATGGATACAGAATATCACTTGATGGGCTCGGTATTGCAGGTCTGAAGGAGAGCAAGTTGTTTGCAAACGATGTTTATGTGTCAAGCCGACAGAAAAAGACGAAAAGACGTAACAACTCGATCATTAGCAACCAAGAGCCAAAAATTGGACACAATAACGGAATATAAAAGAGAAATAAAACAAGTTTGCTCTACACAAGTATTTCTGTCCTTGAGGTTCAACCACATCCAAGCTCAGGTAAACAATATACTTTTACTAGTTGATTATAAATACAGTATTTTATTTATTTACTGCAAAAGAAACAAATATAAATCATACCATTTTTTTTTTATTATTCAGTTAAATCTTTTGAGCTATTTTGTATTCATTATCCGTTTCTGAAATAATAATTCTTGGTATATTAGTTATATGGAGATCTTTACATTTGGAAATTCTTGGCAAATTCGAACCATTTGTCTTAACAAATCCACTTTTCATCAAGGAAAATTACACAAAAATTATTATAAAATAATGTTAATCAAACAACGTAGTCTTTGACAAAGATAATGTTTGCGAATAAGTGACGTCATGCACTTTGGTGTTCGTTGTTACGAGACTTGAGAGTGGTTTAATTACATTTTGATCACTAAATAAAAATTAAATTCCTTAAAAGTAAAGAAAGATATTGCGTCGTTTAGGATTTCTATTATGACAGCCATTTCGCAGCGAAATTATATTTTTATTTGAATACAGTCAGTACCCCAATTGTAACTCATATTCTAATAAATTATGGTTAAAAGAGACCTATGTATCGTAACGTTTGAGATTATGAATCGAATTAGAATTTATCTCTCAAACTATCTGATTTACCCTCCAAATATATGAATATCTTAAAATTGTTGGGGTGAAAAAATCAAAATGAAAATTGAAAATATTCATCATCAGCGTGGAGGTTGTAATCATACCATTTTACTCCTATATAAAAAGAATATTCCACATAAAATACAGAGCAATAAATTTGTTACTTCTTGCTTATAACAAAAAATAACTGTAGACATATCTCCCCACTTTCATCAACGCAATAAAACATAACGGTTAGATTTCATACCGCTAGATCGTCCCAAAATAAAAAGAAACGTTTTCACTATCTAAAGATCCCCATATTTTTTGTTCAAAAGCTGCTGTAAAATGCGTGTTTGCGCCTTTTTATTCCTTATCTCGGCCAATAAAAAACCGAAAATGTGTGTGAAATGTTCTGTAACGCACTTTGGGGATTTCCATGTTCTTAAGCTTAGAAATATCGGCAATAATAAATAAAAACCATCTAGCACTATCGAGGAAACAGTAAAAGAACACTAAAACTATTAGATAAATATTACACGGGGTGTTAGTATTAATTTGTGTTCTAAATTCGACATATTTTTAGCCCAGCCAGAAACATAAGCTATTTTATTATTTACCGTTTTGATAAGTAAAAAAAAACATTAAATAATGTTACTTAAATCAAGATTTTCAAAGAGTTTTTAAAAGTTATTTGGAATTAGTTTATATCTTAGTTATCTACGTCATAAAGACAAAAATAAAATATTCGATTTATTTAAAATTTTGAATGACATGAGACTGCCGTAGAACGACAAACGTTGGATTTTTCTAGAATATGTCAACAACAAAGCCAAACTGTAGTTTAAGCATCATATGAAATTGCTTTGGGAACTATAAAAAAAGAACAGAAAAACTATACAATTGCAGAATGAGAATAAAACATGTAATATATCCTTGACCAGCAACACAATCCATGGATATCATTGAATAAATTTTATCTGTCTTGCCCTTTTAACTTAACGAGTCTGCCAATGTTAATTTATATTACCAATTACTCGTTTTCGTGAAATAAATTGATTTGTATCCGTAGAAAATAATTTTTTATTAGAAGTGCTTAAGTGTCCTATATAGGTCTAGTAAGTACTGCGTAGCAATCTTTACTGAAAATCACATACAAGAAACCTCGCAAAGGAGGTTTCTAAAAACCTCAAAATTAAAATAAAGGATAAGAAGGACTTGGAACTGGTACTAGATTATATAAATAAGGCTGCCATCGAGGCGTATCACAAAAATTGGGAGAAAAAATCACTAGAATAGGAAGAAATCCTATAAAAGCTATTTATCGCAATAAAAAATTATTTAATAAAGCCGAATAAAAAAATAAAATTAAAGCTCTTAACACGTATGCTTGCTCGATACTTAGCTAATTTTTTGGAATTGTAAAATAGAGCAGGACGGACATCCAAAAACCTGCAAAGAAAAATAAGAGCACTCCTAACAAAACCATAAAAACATAATCTTCGGAGTGCTATTGAATGTACAATGCTTTCAAGGAGGAAGAGGGTTGGTGAATATTGGTAAACAGCTCGGCTAACAAATACAAAATAACAATTTTCACAGGTTAGCGGTTCTATGCTACATCGAGCAATATGCGAGGCAGACGATTCAACGCCACTACAGCTGGGGGAGCAGGATATTAATTCTCACCACCAAACAGACCAAGAGAGGTTACAAACCAGGCTACAGAAACAACTTCATGGACAGTAACCAAATGAGGTCAATCAGGACAATGTTAACTCTGCGTCGAACTATTGGTTGATTTCAGGACAGATGTTTCCGGAAACGGAGGGCTTCTTGTTAGCTATCCAAGACCAGGCTATTACGACGAAGAACTATCCGAAGTTCATCATGAGATATCCCTCAATAGAAAATGACCAATGTTGATATGGCTAGCGAAATCAGAGACAATCCAGCACATAACTGGAGAATGCTAAGCGTTTGCCGCAACCGAGTATAATGAAAGATACGACTCAGCTGCAAATATACTTCACCAAGAGTTAGCAAAAAAGTTAAACCTATTACATATAGGAAAAGTGCCTCATTACAAACACAATCCGGAGCATATTCTTGAGAACAACCAGTTCAAGTTATATTGGGACCGAACGGTTTTGACGGATCAGATAGTTGTTCATAATAGATCAGACATTATACTAACGGATAAAATTTATAGGAAAACTTGACTAATTGACATTGCTGTACCTAACAACAACAGCTTAAGGCCAAAATACATTACTAAATACAGAGATCTGGAGATGCAAACCCGAAGACAATTGACAATGAACAGTGTCCAAACGATTTCCAAAATACTATCAACAGCTAGAGTGATACCAAAGAATTTTCTGCAGAACACCAAGGGACTGGGCCTTAGTGAGCATCTGTATAAACCTATGCAGAAAGCAGTTCTCCTTGCAACCGCCAGACCCGTCCGAAAGTTCGTAGAAAATACAACAGACCACGTCACCTAGGAGCCGATAACATGGAAAGGGTTCCCACAGAGCTTCATACTTTTGGTATCTTTGTATACCTGCTATGAGTCAATATGCCCTGGAGGGAGTGCGAAGCCGTTTGGCTTGAAATCTTAAGCTAAACAAAATGGGGATGGGTATCTTTATAAATCAAACTAATAAATATAATAAAGAAATCCATATGGCGGAAAGGATTCGTAGGGAAGGTTCTGCCGAAGGATAAATGCATGTTCACGAATCCAGAGTCTTGAAAGAGATCCATCTTCGAATTCATTAAAACTTCTGAAAAGAGGTGTAACTTATAGGAAAACAGAGGAGGAAAGTATAAAGTTGCTTTAGATACACTTTTTTTATCCTCAATTCAAATCAAGGACAACCTTAAAATAAACAATTCCAAAGCCAAACCAAAAAAAAAATCATGAATTAACCGGAAACAAAAAAGAAACATAAAAATATCAGCATAAATCAGTTTCAGCTACTTAAATCACCATAAGCAGATGACATTTGTCCCATTCACTTACAAAAAGAATGGCTGTCAAGAACTTATAGAGGCTATTTAATTTAACATACACACCCAACAACAACTAATAAAGATGATGGGAAAACTATCGGACCAAACATCAAAATTATACGTACCGATTTATGTTAAAAGTACATGTATTTCAAGAGAACATAGCGAAGAAGACAATTTATAGGATGATGAGAGACGAGGTCATAAAACGAAGGCCCAATCTCTCATCCAGAAATCAACAAATCTGGGACATGTCCCAAGATGAAATGAACAAGAAATTCAACTTTGTGAGAAACTTCAGCACAAAGTTGAGTTGTAAGAGTGAATGGGACACAAACACCATTGAAAAACTCAGCAAGAAATTCACTGAATGGTATACAGATGGCTCCAAAACAACGGAGGGAACTGGGGTACGAGTGTATGGAACCGGCACCAGACACTACGAAAGATTAGGTAAGTTATCAAGCATTTTCCAGGCCGAAATACATGCCATTAGAATGTGTATTCAATTTAACAAGGAGAAAAACTGTCACGGAGTAATCATGACGGATAGTCAAGCAGTCATCAGTGCGCTGAGCTCTCTAGTTATTAGTTCCAAGATGGTCTGGGAATGCTTAGAGGAACTGAATGATTTGAGTAAGAATATTAAAGTCACTCTTCGGGACGTAGCTGGATAGAAGAGAATAAAATAGTAGACAGGCTCGCAAGTAATGGGGCTTACCATTTCTGAGACCATAGCATTTCTGTGGAATCAGTAGCAGCATAATGCTGGAAGAAATCAAGATAGAAGAAGAAAGCAGGAGATCCAATTATTGGAGAGAGTTGCAAGGATTGAGATAAGCGAAGATACTTCTGGGGAACTAAGACCAGAAGAGATTGAAAGAATGCATAAGCTTGAATTAAAACGAACTCAGAGTTCTGGTAGAAGTCCTAATGGGGCATTGCCACCTAAAGGGACACCTCAAGAAACTCGGATTGGTAGAAAGAGAAGAGTGCATATTCTGTGAGGAGGAAAACATATCCTTTTAGAGTGCAGCGCTCCAGAAAATCCTAGGATGTGGTTCTTGGGAACCCACCAAATTGAAGAAGGGTAGCTACCTACCATGAAGCTGTTCAACATCCCAAGATTCCTGATGGCATTGAACTAGAGGACCTGTCTAGCCGATAAAGTAACTGGGCAGCAGTAGGGGGACACAATTGATCTACTAGATAGCAGTGTACAGACCCCAACTCTACGCAGGCGCGGATCCAAGGAAGGGGGCGGTGGGGGCGATCGCCCCCCCCCCCCAAGAGCTTTGAGTTTAGGAAAATGGACACGATTTTTTCTCTTATACTACAGTTTATTTAAGAACTAGAGAGAGTAATAAATCATTTTTTACCCAATTTCTCTTCGCAAACTACCTGTGTTCTTTAGTCCGATGTCTTTAGCAAAATCTGTTAGACACATATATTTTTCATAGGAATGGGTTAGAAATTTTATAATCAAAAATACTGGTCTATAATAATGGACTAAAACGTAGCCTTATTCTCTCAAAAAAGTCGAGGTTATAATTTAAATACTTACAAAATATCCATTGTCAAAAATACAAAAAGTTAAACATATATAAAAAATAAATTCATCCATATAATATTAAAATATTTTTGGGGCTATCGGTCATTTTATTAATAATTAAAAACATTTTTAGGGTATTTGACGTTTCAGTTTATTTATTTCTTAAACCAATTGCAGAATTACAATTAAACACTAAAGGGATTCAAATGTAATTAAATTTTTTTATGTTGTAATTAAAATTAGACCTACTTATTTTTATTTCTATTGTACTAATATCTTAATTTAATTTACTTTATTATGTGGAAATACGATAGCTCCAAACAAATAAGATAAACATGTTAATTCTACACGCTTAAGAAAAAGACACAAATACAATAATAAAACAATTAAAAACTTACGGCTAATTAGAATTAAATATATATAAAATTAAAGAGTGGGACACACTAAAATAAAAATATATAAAAAAGTAAAAAAACGTATAAACAACATTAAGCAATAAAATACAACAAAAACAAAAATTTAAATAATAAATTGTGTTTACACTAGTAAACATTATGTATCTAATTCCTAATCAAAGTCAGTGAAATTATCTCAGCTCAAATTAATTATAATTGGTTCCTTTATCTCACCGATCATGAGATCGAGTTCTCACTTTTTTTTTATTCTTTTATTATATGGATTTTTCCCAATTTTCTACAGTAACTTTATTCAAAAAAAAAACTTTCAAAAGTTCAGTTAAGTTACCAATTTTGTTAATTTTGTTATTTCTAGCAACTCTACCTTTTACTTGAGAAAGATATTTACTTCTCCAATGGACAGTTTCCGGACGATCTATAGGAACAAATTTTCTATCTGGTTTTTCCCAGCAAAAATTAAGTTCTCTGAGCAATTTTCAGAGATCAGTTCTTTTAATTTCAGGTAAATCGCGATCTTCATTGATTTTAGTTAGAATTTTGTAGACGGTTGGGATCTGCTTCTCATAATAAAATGTATATACAACCCCTTCAATTGCAGTTTTTATTTCTTCTTCCAATGCGGTTTTTCATCTGCCTGTGATCGAATGTGGCTTGGGAGTACTAACAATTCCAGTCGTTTTTTCTCCTTCAGTTAATTTATATTTGAATATAATTAAATATAATTAGATTTACGGCAGTTCTCAGTAATCAGCGACACTGGGGCAGGTACGTTGGAGGTTTCGTTAACAGTTGTATTACTCTCTCTAGTTCTTGAATAGAGTATAGGAATGTGTATACTGGCGATCGCCCCCTCCCAAGAGCTTTGAGTTCAGGAAAATAGAACCCATTCTGCCTTTTATATTAAGAATGAATATGCTGCTTGCACCCCCCGTTGACAACTTGTTTTTCTTGCTATACTGTACTTTTGTGATATCACCCCCCCCCCCAAAGAGAGAGGCTGGATCCGCCCCTGACTCTACGTACATACATTCATACATATGTTAAAAGTTTTGTTAGGAATGCAGTTAAGGTACATTAATCGGGAAGTATTCTAAACAGGTAAATTAACAAACAACGCCAAATTATTTGGTTTCCAGGAAAAATTCTGAAAAATATAAATATAGAGGGGCATTTCTCTCTGTTTTGAGAACGTCATTAAGGGTTAAGTTAGGAAATTAAAAGCAGGACCATCATGTCCACCAAGGTCACCATTAGAGCAAAGATATCCAGACGATGACCACAGGAAGGAACATCATCCCACTAATGTAAGCCATCCTAGTAGATGGCACACAATTTTTGTAGTATCGATTTTTGGTTATTTAATAATATTAAACAAATATAGTAGTTAAATTATTAGAATAATCATATACAGAGTTCTCCTTGCAACCGCCAGACCCGTCCGAAAGTTCGTAGAAAATACAACAGACCACGTCACCTAGGAGCCGATAACATGGAAAGGGTTCCCACAGAGCTTCATACTTTTGGTATCTTTGTATACCTGCTATGAGTCAATATGCCCTGGAGGGAGTGCGAAGCCGTTTGGCTTGAAATCTTAAGCTAAACAAAATGGGGATGGGTATCTTTATAAATCAAACTAATAAATATAATAAAGAAATCCATATGGCGGAAAGGATTCGTAGGGAAGGTTCTGCCGAAGGATAAATGCATGTTCACGAATCCAGAGTCTTGAAAGAGATCCATCTTCGAATTCATTAAAACTTCTGAAAAGAGGTGTAACTTATAGGAAAACAGAGGAGGAAAGTATAAAGTTGCTTTAGATACACTTTTTTTATCCTCAATTCAAATCAAGGACAACCTTAAAATAAACAATTCCAAAGCCAAACCAAAAAAAAAATCATGAATTAACCGGAAACAAAAAAGAAACATAAAAATATCAGCATAAATCAGTTTCAGCTACTTAAATCACCATAAGCAGATGACATTTGTCCCATTCACTTACAAAAAGAATGGCTGTCAAGAACTTATAGAGGCTATTTAATTTAACATACACACCCAACAACAACTAATAAAGATGATGGGAAAACTATCGGACCAAACATCAAAATTATACGTACCGATTTATGTTAAAAGTACATGTATTTCAAGAGAACATAGCGAAGAAGACAATTTATAGGATGATGAGAGACGAGGTCATAAAACGAAGGCCCAATCTCTCATCCAGAAATCAACAAATCTGGGACATGTCCCAAGATGAAATGAACAAGAAATTCAACTTTGTGAGAAACTTCAGCACAAAGTTGAGTTGTAAGAGTGAATGGGACACAAACACCATTGAAAAACTCAGCAAGAAATTCACTGAATGGTATACAGATGGCTCCAAAACAACGGAGGGAACTGGGGTACGAGTGTATGGAACCGGCACCAGACACTACGAAAGATTAGGTAAGTTATCAAGCATTTTCCAGGCCGAAATACATGCCATTAGAATGTGTATTCAATTTAACAAGGAGAAAAACTGTCACGGAGTAATCATGACGGATAGTCAAGCAGTCATCAGTGCGCTGAGCTCTCTAGTTATTAGTTCCAAGATGGTCTGGGAATGCTTAGAGGAACTGAATGATTTGAGTAAGAATATTAAAGTCACTCTTCGGGACGTAGCTGGATAGAAGAGAATAAAATAGTAGACAGGCTCGCAAGTAATGGGGCTTACCATTTCTGAGACCATAGCATTTCTGTGGAATCAGTAGCAGCATAATGCTGGAAGAAATCAAGATAGAAGAAGAAAGCAGGAGATCCAATTATTGGAGAGAGTTGCAAGGATTGAGATAAGCGAAGATACTTCTGGGGAACTAAGACCAGAAGAGATTGAAAGAATGCATAAGCTTGAATTAAAACGAACTCAGAGTTCTGGTAGAAGTCCTAATGGGGCATTGCCACCTAAAGGGACACCTCAAGAAACTCGGATTGGTAGAAAGAGAAGAGTGCATATTCTGTGAGGAGGAAAACATATCCTTTTAGAGTGCAGCGCTCCAGAAAATCCTAGGATGTGGTTCTTGGGAACCCACCAAATTGAAGAAGGGTAGCTACCTACCATGAAGCTGTTCAACATCCCAAGATTCCTGATGGCATTGAACTAGAGGACCTGTCTAGCCGATAAAGTAACTGGGCAGCAGTAGGGGGACACAATTGATCTACTAGATAGCAGTGTACAGACCCCAACTCTACGCAGGCGCGGATCCAAGGAAGGGGGCGGTGGGGGCGATCGCCCCCCCCCCCCAAGAGCTTTGAGTTTAGGAAAATGGACACGATTTTTTCTCTTATACTACAGTTTATTTAAGAACTAGAGAGAGTAATAAATCATTTTTTACCCAATTTCTCTTCGCAAACTACCTGTGTTCTTTAGTCCGATGTCTTTAGCAAAATCTGTTAGACACATATATTTTTCATAGGAATGGGTTAGAAATTTTATAATCAAAAATACTGGTCTATAATAATGGACTAAAACGTAGCCTTATTCTCTCAAAAAAGTCGAGGTTATAATTTAAATACTTACAAAATATCCATTGTCAAAAATACAAAAAGTTAAACATATATAAAAAATAAATTCATCCATATAATATTAAAATATTTTTGGGGCTATCGGTCATTTTATTAATAATTAAAAACATTTTTAGGGTATTTGACGTTTCAGTTTATTTATTTCTTAAACCAATTGCAGAATTACAATTAAACACTAAAGGGATTCAAATGTAATTAAATTTTTTTATGTTGTAATTAAAATTAGACCTACTTATTTTTATTTCTATTGTACTAATATCTTAATTTAATTTACTTTATTATGTGGAAATACGATAGCTCCAAACAAATAAGATAAACATGTTAATTCTACACGCTTAAGAAAAAGACACAAATACAATAATAAAACAATTAAAAACTTACGGCTAATTAGAATTAAATATATATAAAATTAAAGAGTGGGACACACTAAAATAAAAATATATAAAAAAGTAAAAAAACGTATAAACAACATTAAGCAATAAAATACAACAAAAACAAAAATTTAAATAATAAATTGTGTTTACACTAGTAAACATTATGTATCTAATTCCTAATCAAAGTCAGTGAAATTATCTCAGCTCAAATTAATTATAATTGGTTCCTTTATCTCACCGATCATGAGATCGAGTTCTCACTTTTTTTTTATTCTTTTATTATATGGATTTTTCCCAATTTTCTACAGTAACTTTATTCAAAAAAAAAACTTTCAAAAGTTCAGTTAAGTTACCAATTTTGTTAATTTTGTTATTTCTAGCAACTCTACCTTTTACTTGAGAAAGATATTTACTTCTCCAATGGACAGTTTCCGGACGATCTATAGGAACAAATTTTCTATCTGGTTTTTCCCAGCAAAAATTAAGTTCTCTGAGCAATTTTCAGAGATCAGTTCTTTTAATTTCAGGTAAATCGCGATCTTCATTGATTTTAGTTAGAATTTTGTAGACGGTTGGGATCTGCTTCTCATAATAAAATGTATATACAACCCCTTCAATTGCAGTTTTTATTTCTTCTTCCAATGCGGTTTTTCATCTGCCTGTGATCGAATGTGGCTTGGGAGTACTAACAATTCCAGTCGTTTTTTCTCCTTCAGTTAATTTATATTTGAATATAATTAAATATAATTAGATTTACGGCAGTTCTCAGTAATCAGCGACACTGGGGCAGGTACGTTGGAGGTTTCGTTAACAGTTGTATTACTCTCTCTAGTTCTTGAATAGAGTATAGGAATGTGTATACTGGCGATCGCCCCCTCCCAAGAGCTTTGAGTTCAGGAAAATAGAACCCATTCTGCCTTTTATATTAAGAATGAATATGCTGCTTGCACCCCCCGTTGACAACTTGTTTTTCTTGCTATACTGTACTTTTGTGATATCACCCCCCCCCCCAAAGAGAGAGGCTGGATCCGCCCCTGACTCTACGTACATACATTCATACATATGTTAAAAGTTTTGTTAGGAATGCAGTTAAGGTACATTAATCGGGAAGTATTCTAAACAGGTAAATTAACAAACAACGCCAAATTATTTGGTTTCCAGGAAAAATTCTGAAAAATATAAATATAGAGGGGCATTTCTCTCTGTTTTGAGAACGTCATTAAGGGT
This sequence comes from Diaprepes abbreviatus, assembly GCA_034092305.1. Lineage (NCBI taxonomy): Eukaryota > Metazoa > Arthropoda > Insecta > Coleoptera > Curculionidae > Diaprepes > Diaprepes abbreviatus. The sequence goes on along the minus strand of JASJET010000387.1, from coordinate 61,677 downwards.
TAAGTTAGGAAATTAAAAGCAGGACCATCATGTCCACCAAGGTCACCATTAGAGCAAAGATATCCAGACGATGACCACAGGAAGGAACATCATCCCACTAATGTAAGCCATCCTAGTAGATGGCACACAATTTTTGTAGTATCGATTTTTGGTTATTTAATAATATTAAACAAATATAGTAGTTAAATTATTAGAATAATCATATACAGATGGCAAGGACCAAAGAGTATAACTTTTCGCTCCGAATCTGTAAAACGCAGCACATCAACCTTAACTTGTACATTACTCCATTTTAGTGGCCTAAATAAATATTACAAAGGATATCGTCACGCCGATCTACATCCAAGTAATAAAGTACAATGCTCAAATTTTACAAAGATAGATCGTTCCCGGAATAAAAAGAAACGTTCACACAATCTGACAATCATCTTTTTCTTTTTATTCGAGACGCCATTGTGGAATGCGTGTCTGCGTGCTTTCATCTTTTATCATGGCCAGTAAAAAACGAGAAGGGTGAAAAATGTTTTGTAACAAAACCTTAAGTTTTAATTACTGCCAACTTGTAAAGATTTGTATACGCGATAAATTTATATATGGTATTTGGTAAAAATTTATTGGTTGCTAGGTGTTAATAGCGAACTCCAGAACGAAATGGAAAATTTAAATTGTGTTTTTTACTTTACAAACTGCTATTGATTTCTAGAATGTTAGCCTTTTAGCTCAAAAGCAAATAAGAAAAAGCTAAGGAGCAAAAATGGGTAAAAAAGTCATTTAGTGTAAGGAAACAATCTAGGAATTACCGCCAAAAATGTTGTATTTTTTATTTGTTACTCACCAAAAAAGTGCAAATATAATATTGCTACACTTAAAGTCTACAATTGTTAGTGACCAGTCACCAAAGCGACCGAATAAACCTCTCTGCAACTATAAATAACTTAAAATTTTGTGGATCTATTAACAGAGCAGGGACTAAAAGCTTAAAATGTGGTTGTCGGACTTGCATTGTCTTTATTTTTATTTATTTTTACGACGTTTTGATTAGATTGTATCTCTAATCATTATCAAGTATAAACTGAGTGTTTTGTCTTAAGACTACGAGTTTATATATGCAATGTGTCCATTGAAGCGCAAAGTTTCGTTTCACTGTACACACCTTAATGATTTGATATTACAAAGTAGTGGTTGCCAAAGTTTAGGTATCTCAACACTCGGTTTACTGAAGATTCCATTATTGTTTTTAATGTAAGCTACTTCTATAAATTTTCTTTTTTTTTTTCATGTTGGGTTTCATATATATTGCCGCAGCCTCAGACCATTTTATATGGTGTTGTTTATCCCAGACGTGTTCTGCAATACCTAATCTAGACGTTTCCCCTTTTTGTGTATGAGTTTTATGTTCCTTCATTCTAACTTCTAGTGGTCGTTTGGGTTCTCCAATATATATTTTACCACACTCACATGGAACTTTGTAACCACATTCTTTCTTATCGGTAGTTTTAGGTTTTGTTTTTGTTAAATGAGCTCTAAGTGTATTTCCTTATTTAAAGGCTGTTTTTATATTATAACTACTGACAATTCGTCTTATTTTCTCCGAGGTTCCCTTAATGTACGGAATTGTGAAGAAGGAATGTGTTTCTTGCTGTCCAGTGTTCGTTGTTCTAGAGTTATTTATAACATTGTCAATTCGTTTTAAAGGATAACCATTCTGTTGTAAATCGGATTTAATATTTGCTACCTCTTCTTCCAATAAATTGGCATTATTGCATGTAGATATAGCGCGATTATAGAGGTTGCGTATAATTCCCCGTTTTGTTACAACAAAATGATTAGAACTATGATCAAGATATTGTCCAGTATATGTTGGCTTTCTGTATACTGAAATTTTAATAGTTTTGTTTGAACGGTTCACTATGACATCTAGGAAAATTGATCATTTACCTCCTTTTTCATGGTAAACTTAATTGTAGGTCGAATGGTATTCAGATGTTTCAAGAAATCATTCAGTTCTTGATCATTGCCCTTCCATACGATGAAGGTATCATCGACATATCTCAACCAGACTTTCGGTTTCACTGTTGCACTTTCTATGGCATGAGTTTCGAACCATTCCATATATATACAGGGTGATTCAAAAATCGATCACGAAACTTAAGGGGGTGATTCTACTTGACAAAATAAGGGTAGAGCTTCATATAATTTTTTTTCAAAATGTCATTCGTTTTCGAGTTACAAGCCGTCCAAGTTCAAGTTTTTATTTTTTGTTTTTTGAATTACTCGCTTACAGGAAAACCGATTTGACTAATATTTGAAAGATAGGCTAAGTCTTCTGCGCTTCATCATTTTAGTAACAATTCACATTGATTGTTTGCCGCTAGAGGGCACTTTACCTACGTTGAAAATTGTTTTTTTGTCATAATTTTTTAGTGTTGACAGCTACAGTAGTTTTTGGCATAATTTCTGAAAGACTGATGTCAGGCCTTTAAAAAAGGTGCTCTTTATTTACATCGCTAAACCCAACGGTTTAGACGTAAATCACTCTTAAAAATTAAGTGGTAAATTTACTTTTCTCATTTCATTACCACCAGCTACCAGGCAAATAGCTATCAAAGTATACTAGAGCTGTCAGTTTAACATCAAATAAATTCGCTTTTTAAACTATTTAATTTATAATCTTAAAATAACTAATAATGGCTAATCAGTAAATATTCATATTATGGATTATTGCGATATACATTTAATTGATAAAAATTAATGAAACAGTACTAAACAAACTAAAAAAGATTCTCAAAATGTCCCCCATTTTCTTCAATACATTTCCTAACACTCTTCAAAAAAATGTCGCCTAACTCGATGAAAAATTTCTGGTGTTTCTTTAATAATTTGGCACTTTTCGATTATCCTGAAGCGAAGATCCTCGACGTTGATTACTGGAATATCGTACACCAATTGTTTCAAATGACCCCAAAAGAAAAAATCCTTAGGATTAAGGTCTGGTGACATCGCTGCCCATGCCAATGGTCCACTTCGTCCTATCCATCGCTCAGGATACGTTGCATTCAAATACTGTCGGACACGTATACTAAAGTGGGGCGGTGCTCCGTCTTGGAGGATCCACATGTTGGCCCTTACTTCCAATGGCACATCTTCCAGATACAATGGGAGACGATTTTGGATAAAATCTAAGTATACGTCACCAGTTAATGGGCCATCAAAGAAATGAGGACCAATAAGGTAATCTCCTATTATCCCTGCCCACACATTTAGTGAAAATCTACGCTGATGTTTCGTTTCTACCACATTGTTTGGGTTCTCGTAAGCATATGTGTGGATGTTGTGTAGATTTGTTATGCCATCACGAGTGAAACCAGCTTCGTCAGTGAATAATATGACGGCAATTAATCGATTATCGTGTTCATACTTAGCTAGGATCTGATTGCACATTTCCAACCGTCTCGGCCGATCATCGTCATAAAGAGCCTGCACCTTTTTTGAATGAAACGGGTAGAGTTGTTCTTCTCTTAGTATCCTCCATGAACTAGCCTGACAGAGCCGCACTTCATTCCCAATTTTTCTAGTACTAATACCTGGATTATCTTCAATAATTTCAAGCACTCTTTCTTCTTGTTGCACGTTTCTAGCAGTTCTAGGTCTTCCCCTATTTCCATTATAACTTTTAAAGGAACCACATTCCGCAAGCCTCCTGTGCACACTGGAAAATGTTTGAGCATGAGGGATATTTCTTTCCGGATAACTCTCCATATAATATCTTCTTGCCAACTCTGCATTACCATTTGCTTTTCCATAACAAAAATGGATATCACAATATTCGATATTTGAATATTGGTGATTAGCCATTATTAGTTATTTTAAGATTATAAATTAAATAGTTTAAAAAGCGAATTTATTTGATGTTAAACTGACAGCTCTAGTATACTTTGATAGCTATTTACCTGGTAGCTGGTGGTAATGAAATGAGAAAAGTAAATTTACCACTTAATTTTTAAGGGTGATTTACGTCTAAACCGTTGGGTTTAGCGATGTAAATAAAGAGCACCTTTTTTAAAGGCCTGGCATCAGTCTTTCAGAAATTATGCCAAAAGCTACTGTAGCTGTCAACACTAAAAAATTATGACAAAAAAACAATTTTCAACGTAGGTAAAGTGCCCTCTAGCGACAAACAATCAATGTGAATTGTTACTAAAATGATGAAGCGCAGAAGACTTAGCCTATCTTTCAAATATTAGTCAAATCGGTTTTCCTGTAAGCGAGTAATTCAAAAAACAAAAAATAAAAACTTGAACTTGGACGGCTTGTAACTCGAAAACGAATGACATTTTGAAAAAAAATTATATGAAGCTCTACCCTTATTTTGTCAAGTAGAATCACCCCCTTAAGTTTTGCGATCGATTTTTGAATCACCCTGTATATATATATATATATATATATATATATATATATATATATATATATATATATATATATATATATATATATATATATATATATATATTGGCGACGACTGGAGAGAGTGAAGAACCCATCGGAAGCCCGTCGTCCTGAGCGTAAAACTTGTCCTTTACTTGAAAGTAAGCACTACGCAGGCAACACTCCAAAAGGTCCATCACCCCGTCCAGTGGTAACGTGGTTCGATCTGATAAAATAGTATCATTTGAAAGTCTAGTTTTGATTATATCTAGTGATTTCCCTAATGGTACATTAGTATACAAACTTTCCACATCAAAGCTTATTCGTCTGTCGTCTGGCTTTAGATTGATGCTAATAACTATGTTCACGAAATGTGTAGAATTTTTAACATATGTGTTGGTCTTATCTTCTAAAGGTTGTATGATTTTTAAAGAAGCTTCACCAGTGCATTTGTTGGGGATTCTCTGGAGCTGGTTATTGACCTCAATGGTATGTTCATTTTATGAATTTTTGGTAGTCCATAAAGATGTCACTGCTTACTGTAGTATGGTCTTGGTATTTTCTTAGTGTTCTGTGGATTTTTGATTCTATAAATTTAGTGGGGTCACAAGCTGATTGTCTATATTTTCCTTTTTCCAGGATATTTCCGATTTTTTGGTCTCACATTACGATGTCTATTATCACCGTTGTATTAATAAAATCTTTATGGATTCATCCTTACAAAGTTCTTTTAATGCTGATGCTTCTAGCGTGGAAATATTTTGAACTGGATTTTCATGTCTTCCAAAGCTGATTTTATTTTCCACCTAAACTCATCGGAATGGTTTTCGTCGACTTGTATAGATTTTATAGAGCTTACGATGTCTAAAACAAGCATGATTTTTGATGTTACTGCGAAATTAAGCACCTTGCTTATGTTCTTCTGCTGTTGAGAGTAATCTTGAAAATAAGTTTATGATGGTTTTTCTTAAAGTTGTTTCAGGAACACATTTCGTGAACATTATTAGTAGAATCAATCGTGAATCAGACGACAGACTAATAAGCTTTGATGTGGAAAGTCTGTATGCTAAAGTACCATTAGGGGAATCACTAGACATAATCAGAACTAGACTTTTAAATGATACTACTTAATCAGATCGAACCATGTTACCACTGGACAAGGTAATGGACCTTTTGGTGTATTGTCTGCGTAGTGCTTACTTTCAAGGAAAGGAGAAGTTCTTCGCTCAGGACGATAGGGTTCCGATGGGTTTTTGATACTCTTCAGTCATCGCCAATATAAATATACATATGCCAGCAGCCACGGTTAACGACAAGGGAAAATCGGTAATACCTTCAGTCCGGGGAAGCTTCAGTTTGTAAGAATTCGACACTACCTTTCACACTTTTTGAAAGTGCCAATGCAAGGTTTTCCCTCCAGAAAAAAAAATTGTAAGGGTTGATGAAAATGTGAGGAAATATATTTATTTTTTTCTGAAATGCACACGCCACAGGAATTGATTCCCCTGACGGCGCACTCTATATGCGAACGATGAGTCACTGACAGAAATTATGGACTTTAGGTATAGTACTTAGTATGATCTTAAACTTCTTTTTGTTGGCTTGTTTTTTCCATCAAACGTTTAATATTGTGGTCAGAATTGAACTTTGATCCCATTTGACGTTTAATTAGAAGATTATTAGCGAAATTAACTGATATTTTACGAAGTAATAGGGAAAACTGTATTTTTAACAACGAAGTACCGCGACGACAATAATTACAAATTATAATTTGTAGTCTATTCAAGATGACGTGATCTGGTCGTAGAAGAAAATGAGGTGAAATAAATGTCTGCCAGATATTTGATAAATTAAATGCTTCTAAACTTGCAACAGATATTGAAACTGTTACAGATAAAATATAAATCCGAAAATGGTAGACAACGTATTTTTATCACAGGGATTTCACGGAAGAACTCCAAGAAAATAGTCGGATATTGCTTATATCAAACGTGACAATGAATTTGAATGTTGGAAATTTGTGTCTTAACAGACGAGAGCAAGTTTCACACGAGACACCCCTGTAAGATCTGTGGATCACTGAAAGACGTCCAGAATCTCGATGTTAGTTTACGACCGGTATATACAACTGAATCAATTATTCGGGACAAACTAATTCTTTCACGTGCTCATGCAAATCGGGGTATATTAATAACAAATATACATCTAAAAATCATGATTTAAAATGTACCAATTTGCGTGAGCACTGCGATGGTTAGTGTGAAAATTGTTTACAAAATATTACGCTTAAGGAAGACAGTGATGACGAAAATGACGATAATGATTGTGACAATGATGAAAATGGCAGTGATATTAATGAAAATGATGTAAATGATCAAAGCGATGATTGCAAAAAAGAGAAAATTAAATAATGATTGATGTATAACCTTTTGAAAAAAATTGGTTTTAATAAAATAATGAATGAATAATATAATAATAAACGACTCATTATTATTTAATATATTCTGAATATTATAAAGACCATATTTGCTCTTACATATTGCTAAATGCTTCTAAACTGTTACAGATAAAATATAAATCCGAAAATGGTAGACAAAGTATTTTTATCACAGGGATTTCACGAAGAACTCCAAGAAAATAGTCGGATATTGCTTATATCAAACGTGACAATGAATTTGAATGTTGAAAATTTGTGTCTTAACAGACGAGAGCAAGTAAAATTTTTTTATTATGCCGCAAAAGAAAAATTTTGTCATAGATATATACCGAAAATTTAGTTCAAAGTGTTAAACACAATGCCAGCAGTGTAATGGTTTGAGGTGAAAAAAGAACAATTGAAGCAAGGAAATTCTTTTTTATTGAAAATACACTGAATCATCGATAGTTTTTGCAAATATTGCAAATTAATTTCCTCGAATCAGTTAAATAATTAGGACTTAGCAATTGCTTGATACTTCAACAATATAATGATCCAAAACACAAAGAATAAGGATTGAAAATAATAAAAAAAGTTACCTAATTTAAAACTGAAATCCTTATTTTATATTTTTTTCAGGTTGAAATTCGCAGAAAACTTTAACAAAAAACCACTTAAACTTTTAACAACCCTCTGTCATGAGGGACGGAATTTTGCAAAAACCAATTTTATTCCTTGTATTGAAATCACTAGAAAGTTCTGCAAAATTTGAAGATTTCAGTTTTGGTAGTTTAGGAGGTACAGGGATGAGTAAGAGGTAATTATATGCTGCACTTGGAAAGTTTAGGTTTGTAAAGTCAGAAGTTTGTTATTATCTCTTAAGTTAAACTGAAAAGGTATATTCGTTATTAAATATCGGAAAAAGAAAAATTTTATGGAATCGGGGAATGAAAGCAAAATATTGTTTTTTCTTTATATTCTTTATAAACTTATGTAATTTTATAAATTTTTGATGACTTATATGCGAATTTTCGACCATAAATCTTTAACTAATCATTTCTGACTGACTGTTTTTCTATAAGTCACGCTTCCTGCATTTCGAAAAACATGTAAAAAATTTTCAAATTAACGCTGGTTGGACTGACGTCTATAAAAATACTTTTGAGCAATCTTCTTTACACTTCCCAATTACTAAAATCATATCAGTGTTTTCTTCTGGGTAGCTAGTCTCGTTCTTAAGAGAACGATCACTTGATGGAAAGTGACCGTGGTTCTCACGAAAAAGTAAGAAACCGTATTCTGGATACGTTTTCGTACTTTTTCGTGAGAACCACGCCCACTTTCCACCAAGATGATCGTTCTCTCAAGAACGAGAATAGGTACCCAGGACGGTAAGTTCTCATTTTAAATAATTAGGGTTTCCAAACAACCTTAAATAACGACGATGGTTCAACTAACATCAATAAATTATGGCAAATTATTTAAAAGTGTTGTTCACTTTGTTGGACATAATTTAGTTTTCTGAAACTTTAACAATATATTAAGACATATTATGTTGGTACGATTCTGATGATGTCATTATCAGCTGTATTTTCTCTCCAAATAAAATTTAAAATCACGGCAACGTGACAACGTCGCATTTCGTAACAGATCGTAATGCAACAATCAACAAGCTGACAATTTATCTCAGTTTTTATAGACAATCTAGATTTTTCCGCAGTTTTTTAATGTTAAATTTGTTAAAAATATATTGAACTATTGTATCGTGTTTATCTACTTTGTATAAATGTGTCAGCAGGATAGTTCTGTGGGTGTACCCTCTAGTCCCATGGAAATTAGACCTAATAAAGAAAAATTTTTTGGAACAAATATAACCTGCGGAGAGTGTATATTTTGGCATCCTAAAAAATATATATGATGTTAACATTGACAACTATGTGTTAACAAAATGGCGGACCAAAAATGGTCACTTTTTTAATTTTTTTCAGTTTATCTCGAAAACTAAAGGCCCTATAAAAAAACCTTTTTAAACAAAAGTTGTAGATAATTGAATTACCTGTCGATTAGTATAAATAAAGTTATAGGTGGCGCCACAGTTATCGAGGTATAATTATTTTTGGAAAAGTGACATTATCCTTTTTTTAAAATAAAACCGTATTTATTATATATATTTATATATATATATATATATATATATATATATATATATATAATATATATATATATATATATATATGAAGTAAAATGCGAACAGTAAATGCAAACTTCGCTCCATCATATCCTTTCTGTGTTAGAGGTTGCACAGTTAGAATAAATTGTTATAAAACGCAATTTATCCTATTCCACCACCATCGAGATGATGGCCTACCTGTACCACCATACCGAGAAGAAAGTCAAAACTTACCCTCCCCGCCACAGTGATACGGCAGAGGTACATGTTTCGTCTCTACTAGACTCATCAGGGTACCGACATGCACCTGGCTGTGCAAAGGACAGATCGGAAGGAAGCATGCACATACTGAACGCAACCTCTAACACAGAAAGGATATGATGGAGCGAAGTTTGCATTTACCGTTCGCATTTTACTTCATTCATACGCGGAGCTGCATATAGTTGTATGTTTGCTGAATGTGATTTCAGCACTACAACGGCATAATGTGGATATATCCACTGCTATTGCATCTCACACGGAGGAATCCGTGAAATCCGCATAACATATATATATATATATATATATATATATATATATATATAAATATATATATATATATATATATATATATATATATATATATATATATATATATATATATATATATATTATATATATATATATATATATATATAATTTTTTTTAAAAAAGTGTGCTAAAGCCGAAATCTGTGTGATTAATATTTTCTGAGAAAATCGACTTTAAAGTTGAAAATTTTGATCTTGATTTTTCGCTTTCCTAGTTCAGTTACGGCCATCACTTTTACAACAAATTTTTAAAATTACATATATTTTTAAGGTATATTTTTTTAAAAATTTATTTTTAATTTTGGACCGAGGAATTTTGAAAAAAAAAACAATTTTTGGACCACGAAAATTGCTATAACTTGTAAACTTAAAATCTTTATAACGTTTTCATTAGATTTTCATTTCTGATCTCTGGAAAAAATTATCGTATGATAAAAACATTTTTTTTTCAAAAATTCGAAACGTCGCAGCTAACCAATATTAAGCTATTAAACTTAGGAAAAATATTGTTGAATACTCGTACTTCACCTGTTGCACAAGAGACACCCATGTAAGATCTGTGGATCACTGAAGGCGTCCAGAATCTCTCCGACGATTAACAACTGAATCAATTATATCGGACAAACTAATTCTTCACGTACTCATGCAAATCGGGGTACATTAATAACAAATATACATGTAAAAATCATAATTAAAATGTACCAATTTGTGTGAAAATTGTTTACAAAATATACGCTTAAGGTAGACAATGATGATGAAATGACGATAATGATTGTGACAATGATGACAATGACAGTGATATTAATGAAAATGATGTAAATGATCAAAGAGATGATTGCAAAAAGAGAAAATTAAATAATGATTGATGTATAACTTTTTGTAAAAACATTGATTTTAATAAAATAATGAATGAACAATACAATAATAAACGACTTATTATTATTTAATATATTCTGAATATTATAAAGACCATATTTGCTCCGAAATGAAGCCGCTGTAGCAGTAAGTGCATACAGCTCCTGCTCCTGTAGAGAGGTAATATACTCACTATTTATACCCTTGATCTCGGATAGCATAATCGGATAGATTTTGGGAGCCTTTGGGTGGTTCGCAGATTTTAGAAGGGTGTAGCGAAAAACTTTCAGGTAAAGTACAAGTATTTAACAATATCTACCCTAAGTTTCGCCCCTTAATATTCCTTAGCCACGACGTTTCAAATTATTAAAAAAAATTGTTTTTCATAGTACGACAATTTTTTTTCACAGATCGGAAAAGATGCATTTAAATCTAACGAAAATATTAAAAACATTTTAAGTTCACTAGGGAAAAAGTTATTACAATTTGTGTGGTCTAAAAACTGTTTTTTCAAAATTTCTTGGCCCAGAATCAAAAATATTAAAAAGAAAATCTTAAAAACGCACGTCGTTTTAACCAGTTTGCTGTAAGAATGGTTGCAGTATCTTAATTAGGAGAGAGAAAAATCAAGATCTAACTTTCAAGTTTAAAGTAAATTTTCTAAAAAATATTAATCACACATATCCTGATTTAGCACACTTCCGATAGATAATATCTATATATCGTGAGCTCGGAGACAATAGTTTATAAATATGGTTTTATTTTAAACGAAGCAAAACGTTATTTATTACAAAAAAAATTATATATCGATAACTAGTAGCATTACCTATAACTTTATATTCAAGGGTGATTCAAAAATCGATCACGAAACTTAAGGGGGTGATTCTACTTGACAAAATAAGGGTAGAGCTTCATATAATTTTTTTTCAAAATGTCATTCGTTTTCGAGTTACAAGCCGTCCAAGTTCAAGTTTTTATTTTTTGTTTTTTGAATTACTCGCTTACAGGAAAACCGATTTGACTAATATTTGAAAGATAGGCTAAGTCTTCTGCGCTTCATCATTTTAGTAACAATTTACATTGATTGTTTGCCGCTAGAGGGCACTTTACCTACATTGAAAATTGTTTTTTTGTCATAATTTTTTAGTGTTGACAGCTACAGTAGTTTTTGGCATAATTTCTGAAAGACTGACGCCAGGCCTTTAAAAAAGGTGCTCTTTATTTACATCGCTAAACCCAACGGTTTAGACGTAAATCACCCTTAAAAATTAAGTGGTAAATTTACTTTTCTCATTTCATTACCACCAGCTACCAGGTAAATAGCTATCAAAGTATACTAGAGCTGTCAGTTTAACATCAAATAAATTCGCTTTTTAAACTATTTAATTTATAATCTTAAAATAACTAATAATGGCTAATCACCAATATTCAAATATCGAATATTGTGATATCCATTTTTGTTATGTTTGTTATGGAAAAGCAAATGGTAATGCCGAGTTGGCAAGAAGATATTATATGGAGAGTTATCCGGAAAGAAATATCCCTCATGCTCAAACATTTTCCAGTGTGCACAGGAGGCTTGCGGAATGTGGTTCCTTTAAAAGTTATAATGGAAATAGGGGAAGACCTAGAACTGCTAGAAACGTGCAACAAGAAGAAAGAGTGCTTGAAATTATTGAAGATAATCCAGGTATTAGTACTAGAAAAATTGGGAATGAAGTGCGGCTCTGTCAGGCTAGTTCATGGAGGATACTAAGAGAAGAACAACTCTACCCGTTTCATTCAAAAAAGGTGCAGGCTCTTTATGACGATGATCGGCGGAGACGGTTGGAAATGTGCAATCAGATCCTAGCTAAGTATGAACACGATAATCGATTAATTGGCGTCATATTATTCACTGACGAAGCTGGTTTCACTCGTGATGGCATAACAAATCTACACAACATCCACACATATGCTTACGAGAACCCAAACAATGTGGTAGAAACGAAACATCAGCGTAGATTTTCACTAAATATGTGGGCAGGGATAATAGGAGATTACCTTATTGGTCCTCATTTCTTTGATGGCCCATTAACTGGTGACGTATACTTAGATTTTATCCAAAATCATCTCCCATTGTATCTGGAAGATGTGCCATTGGAAGTAAGGGCCAACATGTGGATCCTCCAAGACGGAGCTCCGCCCACTTTAGTATACGTGTCCGACAGTATTTGAATGCAACGTATCCTGAGCGATGGATAGGACGAAGTGGACCATTGGCATGGGCAGCGAGGTCACCAGACCTTAATCCTATGGATTTTTTCTTTTGGGGTCATTTGAAACAATTGGTGTACGATATTCCAGTAATCAACGTCGAGGATCTTCGCTTCAGGATAATCGAAAAGTGCCAAATTATTAAAGAAACACCAGGAATTTTTCATCGAGTTAGGCGACATTTTTTGAAGAGTGTTAGGAAATGTATGGAAGAAAATGGGGGACATTTTGAGAATCTTTTTTAGTTTGTTTAGTACTGTTTCATTAATTTTTATCAATTAAATGTATATCGCAATAATCCATAATATGAATATTTACTGATTAGCCATTATTAGTTATTTTAAGATTATAAATTAAATAGTTTAAAAAGCGAATTTATTTGATGTTAAACTGACAGCTCTAGTATACTTTGATAGCTATTGACCTGGTAGCTGGTGGTAATGAAATGAGAAAAGTAAATTTACCACTTAATTTTTAAGGGTGATTTACGTCTAAACCGTTGGGTTTAGCGATGTAAATAAAGAGCACCTTTTTTAAAGGCCTGGCATCAGTCTTTCAGAAATTATGCCAAAAACTACTGTAGCTGTCAACACTAAAAAATTATGACAAAAAAACAATTTTCAATGTAGGTAAAGTGCCCTCTAGCGGCAAACAATCAATGTGAATTGTTACTAAAATGATGAAGCGCAGAAGACTTAGCCTATCTTTCAAATATTAGTCAAATCGGTTTTCCTGTAAGCGAGTAATTCAAAAAACAAAAAATAAAAACTTGAACTTGGACGGCTTGTAACTCGAAAACGAATGACATTTTGAAAAAAAATTTTATAGGAAGCCCTACCCTTATTTTGTCAAGTAGAATCACCCCCTTAAGTTTCGTGATCGATTTTTGAATCACCCTGTATAAGATAAAAAAAGAAAAAAAATTAAAAGAAAAAAAAAACCTCAACAATAATTATACAGTTTTAAATACCTTTCTTAAATAATTCTATCAGGTTAATGTAGTAAAAACAAAACAATTAAAACTTAAGATAAAGGGCAATATTATAAATGAGACAAAAATTAAGCAACAAGGGAACTTACATACATTTAAAATTTAATAATACAGCCAATAACAAAATTTTTAATTCGAGACAATGCTGTCTTTATCACACTCATAAAACTCTTCCAATGTATAGAAGGTTTTTTTACACAAAAAGATTTTCAGGACACACTTTAATCTATTACTCGGTAGTAAATGTACATTTTCAGGTAAAGAATTAAAAACTTTTATTATAGAAAACTCGATTTTTCTGCAAATAACTAAAGTTATATTTATCAGAAAGCAGATTTGTTTTATTTCTAGTAATGTAGTTATGTTTAATAGATGCACCTTCAAAAAGATCCCTGTTATCAATAATAAACATCACCGAATCCAAAATGTACATACCTATAACTATCAAAATCTTTACTAATAAATATATTTCTACAGTTGTCTTGTTGTTTCATCGCAAAAATACGCTGTAAACATCTTTGTTGCAGAATCAAAACTCTATAATATCACAGGAATTATCCCAAAATATCAAACCATATCTGAGTCTGGATTCTACAAATGCATGGTAAGCTGACAGAGCTGCATCGATAACAACTCTTTCCGAAATAATTCTTAATGCAAACCAATACTTAGATTTTTTAGTGGCAACTCTTTCTACTTGCGCCCCCAGTGCAATCTACTATCGAAATTTAGTCCCAAAACAACAACACCCTCACATGTTGATATAAATTGATTTTTAATCTGTTGCTGAACATAATATCTTGGAAACATTTAACGACACGCTGGTGGACCGAAAGTATCCATCGAGATTGTTCATCACAGATTGAATTTTCATCGATAGCAACTCCGCCGTGCTTTCACTGAAGATAAGCGATGTATCATCAACATATGGTACAGTCTGCTCTCCAGAGATTTCGGGTAAATCATTTGTGTAAAGAATATACAAAAGAGGTCCAAGTATTGATCCTTGAGGGACGCCCCTCTTCATTTTAACCCTCTGAGACACTATAGCCCTACCATGGAGACCAAACTCCACCACACACTGATACCTGTCCATCAAATACAATCTTATTAATTCCAAGGCATTACCACTTATACCATACATTTCAATTTATAACAATAATGTCTTATGATCTATAGCATCAAAGGCTTTAGACAGATCCGGGCACATGACCAATGTTTGCATTTTTTCTATTTACTGATTCTAGAATTTGTGTAAGTGCTTGGTACAAGGCTCTAACTGTGGATTTACCTTTCCTAAAGCCTTTTTGTTTATCTGATATTACAGAAAACTTATGCCGAAATATTACAATTCTCTGATATAAAACTTTTTCAAAAACCTTGCTTATATTAGGCAATAGTGAGATTGGTTTGTAATTATTTTCTTCAGATTTCTCCTCCTTCTTATAGATTGCTCTAATATGGGCATTTTAGAGTTTACCTGGAAAAATGCCTGTTGTAAAACAAAAATTTATGATTGACAGATTGTCAGCTACTTCTCCACCTTTTTGGTGGTCTTCCTGGTTGACCTTTGTCTGCCGGTCATCCTTCCGGAGCGATCCTTGAATTCTCCTCGATTCTCTTTAAGTGATCACAGCACTGTTTTCGTCTTTGTTTACCCTCTGTAAGTCATTTTCTTCTTTCACAATCAGCGTTTCGTCATCTGCGCAACATACCAGACCAATTTTATTGGTATCCAATCTGTACCGCATACTTAGCGACTCTACGTTCTCTATTATTTGATTGATTAAGAGTCTGAATAAGAACGGATTAATGCTGTCTCCTTGCCTAATTCCTCCTGGGATATTCCCTGTAGTATTCTCGTTTGTTTTTATTCTCACTGTATTGTCTCTGTTCAGATTTATTATGACTTTCGCAAAGTTTGCTGGTATCCTTTTCTGCATCAACATTTGTGCCACGTCATGAAGTCTAACTGTATCGAAGGCTTTAATTAAATTCATGAAGCAAAAAGAAGCGAGATTGTATTCTATCGATTTTTCGTTAATCTGTTTTATAATGAATACAGCATTTGTAGTTGATCTACTTTTCCGAAACCCCTGTTGTTGTTTTCAATTCTTTATTTGTGATTTCAGTTCCTTCTTCAAAAGGTCTGTGCACAGTTACATTGTTTTGTTTAGAAGGTTTATTCCTCTGGAGTTTAAAGATCGGTATTGTGGTACTGATATGACAGTCATTCGGTATCTCTGTTTTATCCAGTATTTTGTTGAAAAGAATTGTAAGATTCTTAAAGAGCTCCCGGCCGCCATATTTCAACAGTTCCTTTGTTCCGTCTATGGTTCCCTTCTTCTCTTTAGTTTCTTCATCCTCGCTATTACTTCTTTTTTGTAAATCGCCGCTTTAGATATTGTTTCATATTCCTCATGTTCGTTGGCAAATTCGGTGTCCTAAAGTATATTTTCTATGTCTCAGTAGAGATTCCTTTTGTTTATACATATTCATTTACTAGCCTTTATCTATTTTCAGCATTCTCCATACCTTCCCTTGTGAGCCATACATATTATGTTCCACGTAGTTTGTAAACTGAATTAAATGTTCACTCTTGATTATTTTTATTTTGTCGTTGACTCAGTTTCTGGTTTGAAACTAGTTATTTTTGCGATCTAGAATTTCTGTATGTTAGATAGCTTTTCCTCTTTATTTCTGCAAGTTCTTTAATTTGTTTACAGAATTATGGTTTATTTTTCTCAATAGTATTTGTATTCATTTTCCATTTTCCAAATGATCCTTTAGCAGCTTCTTGGATACACTTTTTGATTTCATTCCAGCATCTGTCGAGCTCATTATCATTTGTCTTTTTGTGCTTTCTGATGACAATGACTTTAAATTATATTTTTTAATGTATCTACGTGATCTTTGCATTTCAAGAGACTATTTCATCAATATTCTGATTAAAATCGGGTCATGGTCTGTCTCACATGCAAGAAGGTTTAAGTCTGAAGCCTTCGGCGGCCACATAATAGGTTCCCTCCTTCCAATTGACCGACATACTTCTTTCTGGGTTCTTACTTACCCTTTTTCCCATTTTCTGTCATCATAAGAATTCCTATTTTGTGGGTTTCCGTAATTTTAATTTTCTGAAAAAATTAATTCAAAGTGAGAGTTTGACACAATGACACAAAAGAACTGGCCATTGAATCAGTTATAATGGCAAATAACTATTGTATACTATTTCAATATTTAACTGTCGATACATTGAAAACCCCTTTTTATTAAGAATATATGGAAAAATTAGTGACTTTTATAAATTATGCCACCTGTTGGTTAGTAAAATATCAATAAAGCTTAATTAATTTTACTACATAGGTGTTGTCTCTTAAATAAGGCCCAGTTCATTAGAATCGGAAATTGCAATCCAGAGTAAACCTATTTTTTGAATAATAATATTCCTTGCTTACTCTCCCTTTATTCCAAAAGTTAGAGCATAAAGTAAAATACAAAATTTTAAAGCATTAGTAGCAAATATTAAAAATGTAAAATCACACCTATATTTGTATTTAACTTTTTTTTACTCTATATAATCAAATACGCCCTTGTGGCATATTTGAATACGTAAAATTATTTTAAAAATATAAGTATATTTATTTCTCCAAAAATTATATCCTAAATATAATCAATTTTATGAAAATCAGATATGGCAATCCTGAGTTACTTTTGTTATTTGAATAACAATATCCCTTGCTTCCCTCTTCCTTTAATTTCAGAGTTAGTGCAAAAAGTTCAATATAAATGTTTTAAAATATAAGCAATAGATATGAAAAACATAAATGGACACATACTATTATAATTGATTTTTTTTGAGAAATTGTTGTTTTCTATTTTACATAATATGAGACGTTCGCGTACGATTTCTTTGGAAACTTAAAAATATTTTTTTTTAATTTATCTTGGCCACATTAGAGTATATTTTTTTTCCGAAAGTTCAGTACCAATATTTCTCGAGATACTATTGGTCGATAGCCCGGTATGTATTCAATTTGTTACATATTATGAAAAAGAAAATTAAAAAATTTCCGATAAAGTCGATTGGAACATTTGCGACAAAATTTGTAACAAAAAAGAATTGTTAAATATAAAACATTACCGATTATTCAAATACCTTTTACACACTCGAAAAATCATATTCTTGTCAATATTATTCATTTATTTTTTGCAGAAAAATACGCAGGAATTTTGGATAATGTTTTCTCAATGATCGTTTTTCCGTTAAAAACAAAATAATAATTTCCTCTTAAAAAACGAAAATTTTTTTTTTTTTCTGAAATACACAACGAAACAAAAGCTGTGGTTTTTATATTTTGCCATTTCATTTAACTGGCAAAACAAAAGGATACTAAAAATAAAATGTAAACAATGCTGCAGTGAATACAAAACACTTCCTATATTTTCCTGTGGATTTCTTTCTGTAATGGAAAGATACGAAAGGGTATTTAGTAGTTATTACATAAGAATGGAAACTACAGTTCTGTTAGCCACGACAACACGGGTAAAACTAGAACATCTACGTAACCTTGTTATAAGTTTTGTTTATAATTAAATAGAAACCAACTTTTTCAGTTTTTCTTTCTATATGCCAAGCATCACAAAACATATTAAAACTTATCAATATATATCAATATATATATATATATATATATATATATATATATATATATATATATATATATTATATTCCTGGATCCGTCCTAAAGCCGGATACACTGCGGCTAGAGTAGGCCTATTGTGCTCACCCTAGACATTACAGCCACTCTGTCAACTTAGCCCTCTGGCTCAATCTGTACAGTCCTGTTAAGGAGTGCGTGAGTATTTCTCCCGGTTCCAGACTTACTGACCCGAATGTTTGTTGTCTAAATCTCACCAGTGACTCACAGTCACATATGATATGCTTCACCGTTTCCTCGGCTTGTCCAAATAGTCTGCAGCCGAGGTTTCCGTTATATAGATTCATTCTATTCAGATGTACTTTGATGGCCATGTGTCCCGTCATTATACCCGTAATAGTCCTTAATTGGTTCCTACTCATTTGTAGTAATTTCCTTGCCAGTATCGGGTCAGGATTCCCAATAAATAGCTTGCTGTGGTTTAAACTATGTCTGGTCATCCAGTGGTTTTTATGTTCTCTTTTGATCCAATTTATGACTGCTTCCCGGGCCGCGCACCGCGGCACCCCAAAGGCCGGTTCTGGACCTATGTATTGAGATGCCGACCCTGTTCTAGCCAGCTCGTATGCTTTTTCATTTCCATGTATGCCTTCAAGTCCTGGTACCCACTTTAACATAAATCTGTTGTCTTTTGCCAGAATTTCCAGCTCACTCTGACATTCCCAAACCAGCCTCGATGATACCTTTTGGCCCTTGAGGGCTTTTAGGGCTGCCTGGCTGTCAGAGTAAATGAGGATTTGCTTCCCTTTGTAAGCTCTCCTGTTTATCTCGTCTGCGCACCGTAAGATTGCGTATATTTCTGCCTGGAATACTGTTGGGTATTTCCCAAGGGGAAAGGTTAATTCCTTCCTCAGGTCTAGCCCATATATCCCAGCTCCAGTACCCTCACTAGTTTTTGCTGAGATTTGAACCGTCAGTGTACCAGATACTTGTACCCGAGAATGTTTCCGGCCTTTCTCTTTTACTTGCCATTCGATCCTCTATTGTGACTTCAAACGGTATATTATAACGGTAGCTCGAGTTCATATGATCTGTGTCCATTTCCAACTCAGGGCTCATATCAATATATTACTACACTAGCTATAGAAATAGGCTATTAGTTCAAAAAATTAATATTTTAACATGCAAAAATTAGCTGTCATAAATTGACACAAACGAGGCATACGAATTTAGAGCACGAAAAATTTTATAGTAGATTTATTATTAAAGTTGGTTGAAGTTAAGAACAAAATAATCCAGTGTAGACTTTGCGGATGCGGTGGCGCCTCCGCTTAGTATTTGGTGTGTTCATGTATTAATGTTAATTTTGTCCTAAAGGCATAATTATTTTGATTTTCTTTGTTAGCCATTCTAATAAAGTGAATCTTCACAGCTAGTATTGTGTATATAAGACAGTTCTGTAGACTTTTTATTTAAAACAATTCATTAGTGTAGAACTATTGTATAAATACCGTAGCATGATCTCGGGAAATAAGTATTTTATGTTTTTTGTCAATATCTACGATTATCCATGATTTTCAAGGTTGGTTATAACAATTCTAAAAAACTCAATATTTTAAAATTCATAAAAATTCTTCTGCTCCATTTGTAGCAAAAATTTTACCACTCAATCGTATCTCGCGCGGTTCGCGTATTAATATAAATTCGATATATATATATATATATATATATATATATATATATATATATATATATATATATATATATATATACACATTCCAAACTAGGGTTATTGTGAATGCAGTCTATTTTGTAGGCCTTGGTAAGGAGAAAAACCTTTTTTTGAATCTGTCAAGCTTTCGGGAATTTACTTATCTCTTTTTCAGGACATCTCTATAATTATTAATTAAACAGTGAGAGTATTAACCTAACTTGTAATTTTTAAGTAACTCACCAATATGGTTTGAAAATTCATTATCAAAATTGTAAGCTGCAGTTAGGATGTTAGTGACACCTTGTCATTTAGCACTTGTTTTAATAATTTTCAGTTACCTAATTACTATACAATTGTTAGTTTTGATGTAGTCTCCCTATTTACCAATTTATCTTTAGAAGCTATCCTCAACAGTCTTCGTGAGAAATGGAATGACATATCATAGTATTGTGGGATTGATTATGACTTCTTTGAGCGACTTATGAAATTTGTCTTCGATTCCAAAGTATTAGCGTTCAATGGTAACTATTACAAATAGATTTTTGGAACACCAATGGGTTTTTAAATCTCTCCCATTTTGGTCAACTATGTGCTGAATGATCTGGTTAAGGATTGCCTCCAATACGTGCCTTTTCACATTCCATTTGTCTAGCGATATGTGAATGACTTATTGCTTGCTGCACCTGCGGGTAGAATTGAGAGAGCTCTTGAATTCTTTAACTTCTTTAATCTTTGTATTCAATTCACAATTGTTAGTTATACGTATGAATGAAAATACTCTAAAAACTAAATGGTATAGAAAACCATACTGCTCTAATAGATTTATTAGTTACTATTAGTACCATCCTATGAGATCAAAAATCAATCTCATCTTAGGTATCCGAGAGCTTTTAGTTCAGGAAAATAGACCCGATTTTATCTCTTATACTATAGTTTATTCAAGAACTAGAGAGAGTAATAAATCATTTTTACCCTTCTTTTCTTCGCAAAATACCTGTGTTCTTTAGTGCGGTGTCTTTGGGAAAATCTGTTAGACACATATATTTTTCATAGGAATGGGTTACAATTTTTATAATCAAAAATACCGATCTATAATAAAGGACTATTTGGGTTGAATAACAAGATATATTTGGAGGTGTGAAGCTTGAATACACTAAGATATGATGAATTTTATTAAAAAACATAAAAAATGTCAAAAGCTTAGAAAATATTCCTACACACACAATAAACTAATGCTCTTAAACATTCCGAAATATATTTCCTTTGTATTTTCACGGAATAACTCTGTTTTCTTTTGTATAACCATTTGTTTCCTTATCTATACAAAAATATACGAAACTCTCAAGAACGACCGCTTTTTTTGCTAAATAACACAATAATACTATAATTTACGCCCAAGCATAAAGAAAATTGTTTTGTTTTTGCAAAATACAATGGTACAAAAGCCGTAAGTAACCCCGTTGCTTTTTATTTCACCATTTTAACATTTTATTTTACTCCTAAAACAAAAGAGTCCTTAAAACAAAACACGTAAATTACTCTTGTGAATACAAAAAGGACCCGCTAAATTTTAACGTGTATTGCTCTCCTTTATGGTAAAACATGAGAGGTTGTTCTCGGTTATGTTTTCTTTGGTCTTCTGAACTCAAACGAAATATAAATGAAATATGCTATTTGATAGAAAGAGGTACGTTTAAAAGGAATGTTGTTTTAATTAGAACTAGATGATAGTGCCTTGTAATTTAGCTACAGGTATTCAGGTTCTGTCGACAATTCCTTAAAAGGCTTTTGTAGGAGACAAACCTTAAATAGCAAGTAAAAAAAAGAATGCACATCTCTCATTATTAATAAATTTAAGTAGATTTCGTGTTTTTTTGCAAACATCAATGAAACAGTAAGTTTAAAATTTTACACTATCTCAGCTTGTGATTTTCTTTAGGAATGATCTCTACAGGCTATTGACTATAAAGAAAAAAATGAGATAATAAGAAACAAATTAGTAACAGAATTTTGATGCTTGAATACGTTCTTCTGGCACTTAAAGGTGCTACTAAATTCAAGGGTGGGTTTTTGAGAACGGGGTAAAAATGGCACTTTTTCAGTTTTTTAAAAATAACTCAAAAACTAAGCAATTTCAATAGATAAATATATTACAATTTTTTGTAGAGAATTGAATTTGCTATCGAAGCGTATTCTTCAAAGGTCAAAAAAAATTTTTTTTCTGCAAAATAAATGTAAAGAACAAAGAGGAAAAAAATCAAAAATCCACAGCGCCTAAGTCAGGTCTTATTGTCGTGGCAATTTATATGGACGAGATATCGATGACTCACTTGCTACAAAATGCAAAAAACAGCAGTACCTGAAGTTATTCTTACTGAAAGTTCAAATAAAAATAATAAATTGGTAATTTAGTCTTTACAGATAGACTCTTCAGATGATCCAAATAAATACTTGCAGGCGCGGATCCAGGGGAAGGCGGTGAGAGCGATCGCTCTCCCCCCCTCCCAAGAACTTTGAGTTCAGGAAAACAGACCCGATTTTATCTCTTATACTATAGTTTATTCAAGAAGTAGAGAGAGTAATAAATCATATTTTACCTTTTTTTTCGTCGCAAACTACCTGTGTTCTTTGGTCTAGTGTTTTTGGCAAAATCTGTTAGACTCATATATTTTTCATAGGAGTGGGTTAGAAATTTTATAATCAAAAATACCGGTCTATAATAATGGACTATTTGAGTTGGATAACAATAGATATTTGGATGTGTGAAGTCTTAAGAAGGTTTTTAATCCTTGTCATAGGCGTCTGAAGGAGATTTATTTTATCACTAAGTATTTATGGCATAAAATATCATTTCGGTAATAAACATAAAATAAAAAGTTTTTATAATATTATTTTATTTCTTATGATTTCTTAATAGTTCACATACATTAGAAAATATCGATAATTTTGACATATTTAACACAAATCACAACTGAATTTTGATTTTTTTAAAATTTTTGCATAGAAGCCGTTTTAGGCACATTCAGACTAAAACGTAGCCTTATTTTCTCAAAAAATTCTAAGTTATAATTTAAATACTTACAAAATACCCATTGTCAAAAATGCAAAAAGTTAAACATATATAAAAAAATTCGTCCATATAATATTAAAATATTATAGGGGCTATCGGTCATTTTATTATTAATTAAAAACATTTTTAACACATATGACGTTTCAGTTTATTTATTTCTTAAACCATCTGCAGAATTACAATTAAACACTAAAAAGGGATTCAAATGTAATTAATTTTTATAAGTTACAGAAAATTTACATAATAAATTTTGTTTACGCTGGTAAACATTACGTATCTAATTCGTAATCAAAGTCAGTGAAGCTATCTTCGCTCAGATTATTTATTATTGGTTCCTCTATCTCACCGATCATGAGATCGAGTTTCCACATTTTCTTTTATTCTTTTATTATATGGATTTTCCCCAATTTTCTGCAGTAACTTTATTCAAAAAAATCTTTCAAAAGTTCAGTTAAATTACTAATTTTGTAAGTTGTGTTATTTCTAGCAATTGTACCTTTTACTTGAGACAGATATTTCCTTCTCCAATGAACATTTTCCGGACGATCTATAAGAACAGATTTCCTGTCTGTTTTTTTCCCAGCAAAAATTAAGTTCTCTGAGCAATTTCCAGAGCTCAGTTCTGTTAATTTCAGGTAAATCCCGATCTTCAGTGATTTTAGTTAGAATTTTGTCGACGGCTGGGATCTGCTTCTCATAATAAAATGTATGTACAACTCCTTTTATTGCAGTTTACATCTCTTCTTCCATCGAGGTTTTTCGTCTGCCTATGATCGAATATGGCTTGGGAGTATTAACAATTCCAGTCGTTTTTTTCTCCTTCATTATTTGGTACATACTAGATTCTTCAACTCCTGTCATGTTGGAACACATCTCAACAAAGCTTTTAAGATTATTATCTAGATATTAATATGTTAAGACATCATAAAAATTCATCGTAATAAGTTTTTCGTTGGGGAAAAAATGCCCTGGTTTAAGGATTTTGGAAGATATAGATGTGGAGGCCATATCTTTTGTGTATCTCATTCATCTCAAATAATATATAAAAATAAGCACAAACAAGATAAATCACTAAGGACAAACTGTAAGATGTATTTTGCTCACTGACAGAAATTAAATTGGACTATCGGAAATTTTATTGTTGTAGTAAATTTATAAATGCTTTTAATATTTAAATATAATTAAATATAATTAGATTTACGGCAGTCCTCAGTTACCTGCGGCACTGGAGCAGGTACGTTGGGGGTTTCGGTAACAATTTTATTACTCTCTCTAGTTCTTGAATATAGTATAGGAGTGTATGCTTGCGATCGCCCCTTCCCTTCCCAAGAGGTTTGAGTTCAGGGAAATAGAACCGATTCTGCCTTTTATATTAGGAATATGTATGCTGCTGGCACTCCCTCCCCTTCTTGTTGACAATTTGTTTTTCCTGCCGTAACCCCTCCACCCAAGAGCTTTGAGTTCAGGATAATAGTCCCGATTCTGCCTCTTATACTAGGAATGTGTATGCTGCTGCCATCCTTCCCTCCTGTCAGCAACTTCTTTTTTCGTGTGATCGCCCCCCACTTCTCCAAAAGCTTCAAATTCAGAAAAATAGACCCGACCCTGTCTTTTACACTAGAAATGGGAATGTTGCTGGTGTTTCCCCCTGTCGACAACTTGCTTTCGCTTGCCATACTGTAATTTGTGATATCACCGCCCCCGCCCTCCCAAAAAGAGAGGCTGGATTCGCCCCGGCATACTTGTACTCAATTATGAAATTTACTTTGCAAGAACATATGGTATTAAAAAAAAATAACATAGTAACGACATTGTTCGTCAAAAATTGAAATTTCCTTTTTAATATGATATTACTCTTCTTACAAACTTAGTACAATACAGCTACTTATCTGTTCGTTAACGCTTGCTATCGAGCTTTAGCCACCAAAAATATAGTCTGGGCTAATGGAATATTTAGAAGCAGCACGGCTTTCGAATATTGTAATGCCCCCTTATGATTATTTTGGTATATGTAGCCAAAAGGGAATCAAACGCAACAGATTCGCCTGCAGAAATAGTTGTATTATTTCTATTAAGAATGAAAAAAACTGTAAGCAAAATCTTAAAGAAACTAAAATAAATGCGAACGACTGCAATAAAGTTTGAGAAATTGTTATAAAAATATTAAATAGTATAAATAGAGGACAACATCTAGAAACTTATTATGAGATTATGGAGTACATAAAATGGAAATAATTTAATTTATTGAACTCGACGATTATAACAAAAAATATAAAATATAGTTATCTGTTTTTGGTGTAGATTGATCAAATTAAATAATAAAACACAAAATTTCAAGCTAGACTTGTCAAAATGCAAACTTCAAGAGGTTTTCTAAAGCCACGGTTCTAATTTTTGGAAAATATTCGGTACGATGTATTCCCAAAAATTAAATATTATCCACCTCTAAACTGCAACGGCAACAGATAAATAATTTACAGATGTCTAAGAATGGTAAGAATACTTATACAGAAAACCCGCTTGAAACCGTGACTCTAGTCAAGAACGATACCGATAGATGGCGGGAGGCGTATAATCTTTTGCGAACTCAATTACAAATTATTGTGTTAGTCAACTTTTATCTTGCACACACACTGTCTCTTCCTAATCTCACATTTTTTAAATTTAGACTGGAACACTCCTGAACTTCACTATCAATAATTTGTGGGGAAAGCAAATTTAAAAATAATGTTCTTTGCACGATTTTAAACTTTATTGAGTTAGGGATAAAATTTGAATTAAGAATCACAAATTCGTTGCTTAAAATATAAATTTAAAAGGAAACGTAACAATATCCAGACTTGAAAATATTTGTTAAATGAATTGTGAAACAAAGTTAGATTTTCTAGTTGGTCAATTTTGTTCTATCTCTATAATCTATACATCAACAAATTATTGCTTATATAAGAATATTAAGGATGAAAATCTAAAAATATATCCTTGAAATCGGTGATGGAAATGCTTGTCTCAAGAAAATAAACAAAATATTCCATTGTTGCCAGTTTAGTTATAAGAGAAAATGATTTTTTATCAATATATTTTTAAACTTAGTTGACTTATTATTGCCTTTTAAACTTTCTATATTAGGGAATTGGGAGGTTTATGTTCGTTGTTTCTGCTACTTAGTTAATATGTGGTCGGACTTGCATTGTCTTTTTTTTTATTTATTTTTATTTTTACGACGTTTCGACTAGGTTGTATCTCTAATCGTTATCAAGTATAAACTGAATGTTTTGTCTTAAGACTACGAACTTATATAGGGAATGTGTCCATTGAAGCGCAAAATTTCGCTTCACTGTACACACCTCAAAGATTTGATGTTACAAAGTAGTGGTTGCCAAAGTGTAGGTATCTCAACACTCGGTTTACTGTTTTTTTTTATTGTTAGCTGCTTCTATAAATTTTCTTTTTTTCATGTGGGGTTCCATATATATTGCCGCAGTCTCAGACCATTTTATATGGTGTTATTTATACCAGGAGTGTTCTGCAATACCTGATCTCGACGTTTTCCCATTTTGTGTATAAGTTTTATGTTCCTTAATTCTAACTTCTAGTGGTCGTTTGGTTTCTACAATATACATTTCACCACACTCGCATGGAACTTTGTAAATACATTCTTTCTTATCGGTAGTTTTAGGTTTTGTTTTTGTTAAATGAGCTCTAAGTGTATTTCCTGATTTTAAGGCTGTTTTTATATTATAACTACTGGCAATTCATCTTATTTTCTCCGACGTTCCCTTAATGTACGGAATTGTGAAGAAGGAATGTGTTTCTTGTTGTCCAGTGTTCGTTGTTCTAAAATTATTTATAACATTGTCAATTAGTTTAAAAAGGATAACCATTCTGTTGTAAATTGGATTTAATATTTGCTACCTCTTTTTCCAATGATTCGGCATTATTGAATATTGATATAGTGCGATTATAGAGGTTGCGGTTAATTCCTCGTTTTGTTACAACAGAATGATTAAAACTGTGATTAAGATATTATCCAGTATGTGTTGGCTTTCTGTATAATGAAGTTTTAATAGTTTCGTTTGAACGGTTCACCATGACATCTAGGAAGGACAATTGATCATGTACCTCTTTTTCCATGGTAATCATTGCCCTTCCATACGATGAAAGTATCATCGATATATCTCAACCAGACTTTCGGTTTTACTGTTGCCGTTTCTTTGGCGTGAGTTTCGAACCATTCCATATGTATATTGGCGACGACTGGAGAGAGTGAAAAACCCATTGGAAGCCCGTCGTCTTGAGCGTAGAACTTGTCCTTTACTTGAAAGTAAGCATTTCGCAGGCAACACTCTCTCACACACACACTCACACACACACTCAGTTAATGTTCTTAAGTGTAAAAATAAAATGGTCTATGAATTTTTTTTTTAATAAAAAAACTTCCTTATGCTTTAAATAAATATTTAGAAATTTTTATTCCATTCCGTACTTTAAAATTTTTTAGTCTTGAGTTTTTTTTATTATTTTTTACCTACTTGGTCGGAGAGTCCAATGGGTTCTTGTAGCGGATGAGGAGCCATGGATCTAGCAAAGTTTTTTATATGTATTTTGATCTACTGATTATGAATTTTGATGATGGATTCCCGAAGAATTGTCAAGTAATTTGTTAAAAGCAAAAAACTGTTAATTATTAAAAAAATAAATTTTAGTGAAAAAAAAATTTTCATGTTTCTTTTCCAATTCTTAGCAAAAAGTGCTAAAAATTTCCTTAAGAACAATATGTTACTTCTGAGCCGTCTCTAAATAAAATACCTCTAATTGAATGACAATACCACTTATACAAAGAATTGCTGTTATAATAATAAAACACGTAGCAGTGTAATTTCACATTAAAATGCAGCAAAGTATGGACTTCGGTATGCCAATATCCTAGGAATGCCAATGGAATCGATATTCCGAAGCGTAAGCCTGTGTCTGACAGATTAATAAATAGACTACTTACGTAAATTGTGCAGCATTCTAAGGCCACGTCCTGAAGTTAAATTAAAAAGTTATAAGTTTAATTGGTCAACGTAAAAATACCGAATGCAATCAGTTTCTCTTGTGAATGTATGTTTTACGTAAATTCTGATTTTTAAATCAATATTATCCCAGAATATATTAACAGATTTAATTACATGGGTTTTGTATCATCCTAGTGAGAAATAATTCCGAATCGATTACTGTACTTTTTTTTACAATTAATAAAATTCAAGAAAAAGTTCTGTACTTCCAAAAAAAAAATATTCTAATTTCAAATTTTCAAAACTTCCTTTTTAAGAAAGAATTTTTTACTAGAAATTTCTACTTTAGGTAACCAGTTGCCCATTCATGGACTCTATACAGGGTGTCTCAAAACTAACTGTCACGATCGATCTTTCGGAAAATTGACTTTGGAAGATTTTGAAGATTTGGCAGTTTACTAAAGTCGATGGGTCAAATCGGCTAAAATATGTTCAAGATCGTGATACTCCCGGTTATACTGGAAGATGATGCCTCCTTGTTTATTATGTATGAAACATCCTTAAATCATAACATTAAAAGACCCATTAGTTAGACATGAATACAGGGTGGACCAAAAGTGTTTTTGACATTTAAAATGATAAAAAACAAAAATTTGTATGAATAAAAAACTGTTTATTTATGATTAAAGTAAGACATAGTATCATTCAAGGTGTGAGCCTTGTTTATTTTGGCTCTCTTGTAAACTGAACCGGATTTTTCATGACCGCCCGACAAGTGCGTGGTGAAATGTTTTACATTTCATTGAATATTTTTCTTTTAATTCCTCAATAGAGGCTGGATTGCTGGAGAAAACTTTACTTTTAAGAGATCCCCATAGGAAAAATTCATTGAGGTCAAATCCGGGCTGCGAGGTGGCCAAAGAATGTCACCTTTTAAAATATAAATTTTTAGCCAAGAATTTCATTAACTGCTGCTAAAGAGTCGTTGGAGATGTGACATGTAGCCCCATCTTGTTGAAACAATGATATCTGGTTAAGGCCTGAGAATTCCTGTAATGCTGAAGCAAAAAATTCTGTAGCATTGCAACATATGGCTCTGTATTAACAGTCACAGAACAACTAATCTGATATTCATAAAATTATGGACAAATGATGCTTCTCGCTGATAAGTTCGCTCATACAATAACTTTGGGTGAGTGTAAGGATTTTTGGTACTTCAATTGAGGGTTAGTGTCGCTCCAGTATTTGCAATTTTGACAGTTAACATGCCTCGTCTGAGAAAAAAATTTTACCGAAGCTCGTAAACCTATCTACCCTTTCGTCAGAAAACTTCAGTCTCTGAACATGGTAATTAGGTTTTAATGCCTGTACAATTGGAATTTTGTATGGATGTAATTGTAAATCCTTGTACAGAATGCAATTTAAAGATGTTCTTGGCACGTTTAAAATACTAGACCGCTTTCGAGTGGACAGGCCAGGTTATTCTCGAACAGGCTCTCTTACAGCAATATGTTTACAGGGTCACGCGATGTCCTGGGTCGCCTGGATCGTGGTTGACGTAAAGTTGAACCTGTCGTCTCGAATTTTTGTACCCATTTTTTGATCGTTTGAACTGTTGAAGCTTGATTTGTGTACTATACATTGTAATGATTGATAATAATTTCCGTTTAGCTTCAGTTGGAGAATCGTTGTTCCGATAATATTCTCGAACGCAAAACGAGCGTTGTGCTTTGCTGAATGACGCCATGGCACCAAATTCCTATTGGCTACGCTTGCATTTGGTGATCTCTCCGCTCCAATACCCCCACCTGCGTTGGTGGGCTTTTCAAATGCTAACGAACATTTAGTTCATCCTTTATCACATTCTTCTTTTCGTAATTGATAATGTAATAGCATCACAATGTTGAACACAATACCTAAAGAAGCTGCCGTGCAGTGAAACATGTGGTACCGTCAAAAAATACAAGTACAAATTTAAGTGAAAATGGGCTTTACTTACCATAATCGTATATTAGTATAGATGTTAGTTTTACTAACTAATATTGTCAGCAACTCTCTATATTTATGTATAGTAGAGTGGTTGTACTAACCAATTGTTTTTGTGATAGTGGTAGCAACCCTTATAATTATTAGTCCATAGGTTGTAATAGATAATGTGTTGAGTAAAACCCTTCTGGTTTAATACTGATTTATAATCGAAACTTATCGGGTATATTATATACAAATTAAATTTCTAACCTATTTTCATAACGTAATAATATTTACAATACCATTGTCGACTAAGTAAAACAATTAATATGGCCCAGTTTGTCAACATGCTAATTTGGTACGTGTGTTGGAATATTGGGTAGTAATATGTTTGTATTTTATGTAAGATAAAAAAATATGTATAATCTTAGATTAGACAAAAGGTTACCACCAAATAACAACTGACAAAATTAAATTAAAAGGGCGCGGTTGACAAATGGGGTTCTAAAACTCAGTGCTCAATAAAATTCGTAATATAGTTTTATTAACCTGCACTTTTACATTTGCAACACAAGACGAAGAATATTTTTATCTCTAAAATGGTTTTATTTTATTACTTACGAGAAAAATACAGAAACCGTTTTCAAGCCAGCAGTGGAAAGAGTAATTTTTTTACCAAATAATAACAGCACAATACCTTAAATTGCGTTGTAAACTAGAAGGAGTCGTTTTTTGCTCAGAACAACAGCAAAAAGTTGTAAGTCGCTCCGTTGCTTTTTATTTTCCCATTCTATTGTTATATTTTACTCGTAAAACGAGACGGTACACTAAAAACAAAGCGCGTATACCTACGACCCTCCTGAATATAAAATGGCTGGTAATGTTTAAATTGTATATTTTCTTATGTTGAAAGCGTAAAAGTTAAGGTTTTTTTTAAACTTTGGGCTTTAATTCATGAAGATTAATGATTAATCTGAAAAGCGAAAGTATGAAAAAAATTTGAAGTAACTCTTAGTATATATATATATATATATATATATATATATATATATATATATATATATATATATATATATATATATATATATATATATATATATATATATATGAAGTCAAATGCGAACAGCAAATGTAAACTTCGTTCCATCATAATATCCCTTTCGTGTTATAGGTTACACAAATTGGATAAATTGCTACAGAACACAATTCATCCTATTCCACCACCATTGAGATGATAGCCTACCTGTACCACCATAGCTAGACGAAAGCCAAAACCACAGTGATACGGCAGAGGTACATGTTTACTGTTCGCATTTGACTTCATCTATACACGCAGTTGCATATAGTTGTACGTTTGCTGAATGTGATTTCAGCACTACAACGGCATAATGTGGATATGTCCACTGCTATTGCATCTCACACGGAGGAATCCGTGAAAGCCGTATAAACCAAGGAAATTGGAAGGGGATGAAAAACTACAAAAATAGGCTAATTGCCCAAAAAAGTGTTCCACCATGCAGAAAATAAATGTCATAAATTGACATCGATTGGCTATGTGGAGCAAGCGCAAAAAGAAATTCGTAGTAAATTTGTTGCATGAAGTTAGCAATGTGAGAACGGGAAACCAGAGCAGGGTTTGCGACACGATCGGCATCACGGCGTATTTTTTATGTTTAATGCGGTTGTTTGCCTTCGTCCTCAACGCTTATTTTCTTTGTTGTGCGGTGCAGTATTATTAGTTAAATTTCGGAATTTATATTTGTGTGTGTTGTCAAGACATTTGTATAGACTTTAATTTATAACAATGTATGAGTGTATGGTATTGTTTTGTAAATCACGTGGTTCGATCCCGGAAATTCATTATTTTCGGTAAGTACCTACGTTTTTTATATTACATCAATATGTAAGATTATACTGAAGATCTTTTAATAGATCGACAATTTTAAAGTTTTGTTTGCGCTAGTGTGTAGTTTTCATCATTTTTTTCATTTCATTTTTTTTTTTGTTCAGAAATTAATTATTTTAAAGTTTAGAAGGACATGGAACTCACTTTACTTAATAATAACATAAAGGAACATATAGTTAATCGCTATGGCCAGATCATTTTTAACATTGTAGATAAGATTTTATTTCGAATTATGTTTAAATTTCTTTTAAGGCAGAGTTTATTTCATTAGTCGTTTTATAACCTGAACTTTAAATTGTAATTTTTCAATATAACAACATAAATAAGAGGTTTCTAAAATCCAGCCCTGTCCCTTGACCTACTGCGCAAGTGCAGCATAGCCACATTGAGGGGAGTACAGAGTTCCATGAGGAACCAAATTTAATTTAGGGTATTTTCCTTCCTTTTACCCCTTCCAACTTCCTTGGTATAAACATATATACGCCATCCGGCAGGAGGTCGGCGAAGCCGCGTTAAGTGTTGCATACTTCCTCCCAATCTGTCCTTTGCACAAACAGGTGCATGTCGGTACCCTGATGAGTCTAGTAGAGACGAAACATACACCTCTGCCGTATATATATATATATATATATATATATATATATATATATATATATATATATATATATATTATATCATTTTAGAATGACAATACCTATATTCATGTTAAATTTTAAATCGGTAATTTATCATAAATATCTTTTTTTTTTTATAAAAAACCGTAAATTTTGTTGAAAAAAAAATATATCTCGATAACTAGTGTCGCCACCTATAACTCATATTATATGAATCGGTAGGTTTTTTAATTCTCAACAACTTTTGTTTGAAACACTTTTCCATGCAACTTTTACTTTTCGAGATAAACTTAAAAAACTGAAAGACGTGACCATTTTTGATCCGCCATTTTTTTTGCTCAGGTCTTTCAGAGTTACCATCGAGATATGTTTTATAGGATGTCGAAATGATCAAATTCCAGTAAAAAAACCAATGTTACATTTTTGTTAACAAAACAGCTCTTTTTTGATATAATTTTCATGGAGTAGGGACGAAGACATGTCAGGTGACTATTGTTGGTCTATTGTATGAGATACCAATACAAAAAAATAACAGAAAAAGGCTAAATTAGTTCATTTTTAATTCTTTTGTATTCTTGTGAACGTATTTTCTTTTTAAATAAAAAATTATTATGGAAACCAGACGTATTGGATTTTTTAAATATATTTTTTAAAACTTAGGGCACCTCAATTGTTAAGGAGAAACGCTTTTCACTTCAAAGACAAAAACCATGTAAACTAATATAATTTTCAATAGCTGTTCTCTTTAAATGAAAAGTTATTAAACTTTCCTGATACAAACTTCGACATTTTCGAACCTATAAAAAATTATGTTTTTTACACAATGACAATTGGCAACAAACTGCATTTTAATGGCGTAAGTTTACCTTTTGAAATGTAATAGATGCCATAAGTATATACCAACAAATATATTAGTAACGCCATCTCTTAGTAAAATCGACATTAATAACCAAAATACCTATTATATACTTGAAAGAAGAACCAGTTTAGGTACTTAATTCCTTTTAAATTAAAATTAAAAAGAAAATGATGATATTAACAACAGTTAATACAGAGTAACCTTATCTTAAAACTTACTAAAACAGTTTTATTTTTAGCTTCTAAGCCTCAATAACCTTAACTTTCCAGAAATATAATAATTTTGACTTAAATGGGTTATTAGACCTTAAGGGCTCAGAAGATCGTTTATTTTTATGATGTAACATTATCCCTGAGATTCACTTAAAAGGTTTAAGTCTTGGACCCAATCTAATTGCAATGGAAATTAAATAATTCACCGGTTATGTTATAATTATGTTGAGTTATTAAGAGCATCCACTTGAAAAGTCGTTTATGGTAATACTATTCCATATTGTAGAGTAAAGAAGAAAATTTTAAGGTCCAATCGCAATTTGTCTTTCATATTATAAGACATAAGAAAAGGAATACACAGATTCAGAGTGAAAATATTATCATCAACACCAGTAGCTGTCGTTTTTATACAAAGAATCGCTTCTATTATCTCCATTTCATTCACATTATGGAATAATTCTGAATGAGACATCTTATTTTATTTATAAAAAGAAATTACGTCTTTATCCACCGGAAAACTAGGCACAGAGTTTACAAAATTATCATTCATGGACTCCACATTGGCAATTACGAGTAGGTCAGGTACAGTAGAGCTATTTTTATTACATTTTAAAGGAAATAACTTCCACTGTGATCACAATTCTTTCGAATTGTTATTACTCAGTTTGTCTGTATAATTATTCTTATATATATATATGTGTGTAATCGAAGGTTTTCGGGCATCCCGTGTATGTGCTGCGTCCCTCTCAGGACTGTAAGGCAGCTGACGTTTCGGTGAAATCTCATTCACCATTTTTAAAGCTCACTATATGGCGTCTGCAAGCGAATATATATATATATATATATATATATATATATATATATATACCGGATGTCAACGAATCTATTAGACAAGTCATAATTTCTAGAGTATTATGTGTATCAAAATGAGAATTGGTACAGGTAAATGGTATGTGACGGGGAGAGTTTTCGCATATTTTCCACTTTCCAGCCACTTCCGGTTTCACCGGAAATAGCCCCGGTTTTGAATTTTTAAATAGAACACCCTGTATATTTTAACATTTTTGGATTTCTGAGACAATTCTAGATCAGAATGTGACATTTTAAAAACTTTTTACGTCTACTTCATTTTTTTAGAGCCACTTTTAAAATTGCATCTAGGTGGCCATGATCGGACGCAAACTAATCTAAGGGCCTTAGGTGATGTCAAAAAAATACAATCGCAAAGTTTTAGTTACTAGTATGAAAGACAGGAATAAGACAAGTTGACAAAATTATGTTTTCATTTCTAACTATTAATTTTCAAATGGCGACCCCTTTTTGACAACTACTTTTCGAAAAAAGCATTCTTTGACGAATCTAACGGTACTAATTTATTTGCGATTGGATTAGACATAAGAACAGAAATTAAATATTATTAAGCAAAATACTGGATAATTTATTTACTTATGACAAGTGCGCCATGGATAGCCATGATGCATAATAATTTGCAACTGTTTTTATCAAGTCTTCTTTGGAAAACAAAGCACTCACTTAAGTAGATAATGAGAGTGACATACGCTCTAAGAACAGACGTAAAAGTTTCTTAATTTTCGTTAAGTTTAGTTTAAATTTTCGTTAAAATAATGTATACTCAAAGTGAAAAAGTGGATATGTTATTAATATTTGGAGAGTGTCATAGAAATTCAAGGAATGCTGCCGAGTTGTATGCTCATAAATATCCGAATCGGCAACATCCAACCCATCAGTATTTTCCGTATGTCGAGACTCGTTTTAGGCAAATAGGAAATCAAGAGTAATTATATTTTGAAGATCTATTAAAAAAAATTTCTTTTTTCAATCGTAGGTCGAGAAATTTTGCAAAAACCAATTTTTGCATTACAAATGTTGCGATAACTTTTCACCGGATGGAGATAAAAATTTTTTAATTTGATTTAGATGCGATCTCAAAAAAAAACAGATTTAATTTTGGATGAATATGTAATATATAATTGAATGTTTCTGTGATTTTCTCTATAATTTTTTGTAAAAATTTTGTTAATAAACAAACTAATAATAATATGATTAAACACATTTTTACTATCATATAAATTAATAAAACAAGATTAATATTACTAATATTACTTGTAATGCATAAGTTTCCTTGAAGCGCCAATAAATAATGCGTCTGAACTATAGCAACCCGTCGAGAGCGGCTTGCAGCAGCTATTTTCGATTAGATTCAGCCCAATTTTCGAAGGTTCACAGATTGTATCGAAGGGTATTTCTTGGATTCAAAAAATTCATGGGTAAAGTACAAGTATTAAAAAGTATCTTCTGCAAATTTGAGCCCTTAATATTTATTTTGCACGCCGTTATGAATTTTTGAAAAAAAAAACGTTTTTTTCATCCAAAGTTAAAATATTTTTTTGAGATCGGAAATGATACATCTAAATCCAATGCACGCATTAAAAAAATTTTATCTCTATCCAGTAAAAAGATTTCGCAATTTTTTTTGAGCAAAATTTGGTTTTTGAAAAATTTCTCGGCCCACGATTGAAAAACAAATATTTTTTTAATACATCTTCAAGATATAAAACAATGCAAACAATTTCCATTATAATTGTGCATTGTATCTTAATTAGGAAAGCGGAAAATTGAGGTTGAATTTTCAACTTTGATATTGAATTTCTCGGAAAATAAAAAATTCGCAGATTCCGGGTTTGACACAATTTTTTAGAATGACAACCTCTAAATTTATGATAAATTTTAAATCGGTAATTTTTTAATAAATGTCTTTTTTTTTAAATAAATATCGTAAATTTTGTAGAAAAAAAATATATATTTCGATAACCAATGTCGCCACCTGTAACTTATATTATATGAATCAAACAGGTTCAAAATTCAGAAGCCTCCTTACTATTAATATTCTTGATAAATATAATTATAACATTCCTAATATGTAATATAAACTCCTAAATACGTCTTTTCTCAAATGTGTCGCATGCTTTTAATATTTGCCTCAACATAAAACAATTAAATATGTTTTTGTGTTCGGGATAACGTGGATAATAAAGAGGAAATATGAAGCAACAATGTTTTGACATAAAGGAATATTGCTAACCTTAAATTTCTAATGCTGAGGAATTTACAAGGGTTATTATTATATTTATTCAAAGACTATTAAATAATATCTTTGTAAGTAAGTAATAAAATTGCTTACAAAACAAATGATATGTCATTCTTACATCATCAATATCATAAAACAAAACAATAATATTAATTTATCAACAGTGCATTGCAATATTTTGCGTGCAGGTTTCTATTCCTGATGGTATCCATCGAACAAAATGCGTGCTTTTGACCTATTTAATAAGTGTGAATAAAATATATATTCCAACCTACTAAATGCCGCTATAAATTTTTTTTTAAATAATTTTTGGATAATTTCATTACCTGTCCAAAATATGTATTGAGGATTTATAACAAAGTTCCATGCTTCAAAACTCTATAAAAATGCGAAAAAATGCTAATAAATGTCGTTTTCGTGATTTTGACTATGTTCCATCACTTTTAAAAATCTGAAAAAATTCATGGACATAGTTTAGCGTCTAAAAAACAAGATATTTTTTTCAGCCCTGCTGTTTCCCCAGTTTTTATTTTATTGAGTTTAAAAATTTTCAAACACCCTTAAAAATTTGAATTTCGCGCCAAAAATTTTCGTAAAAAATATTTTGTTGTAGGCAATAAAGAAAACAACAAAATGAAAAAAAAAGACGTTTCTATGATGATTAAAACCAAAGATATCGTGAAAAAACGAAAACAGACGTTTTATTTTTTTGAGGTTATATGACAATAAAAGTCGCTAAAAATTTTTTGTGTGGGTACCTTTTGATGTAGAACAACCGGGTGTTTTTATTTTTTTTTACCAAGGGGGCAGTTTCGATCCTCTTAATCGGCTAGACCCTTTTTCTCTATATTTTTCTAAAAAACAAATACATGATGTATAATATTATAAGGCATGATATACTACAAAATGGGGATAATTAGCCTCGCTGTCAATTCACAGTAGTAATATAAACTTTGTTATCAAGTAGATTTTCTGAGAAAATGATTTTAAAATGAGGAAGCGACAATGATGTAATACTAGGTAAGAGCGCAGGAACAACATATTAGCAAATCCAGTTAGGTCCAACAGTACTCTCAAACTGTTGTGGAGAGAGCTTTTTTTACTTTCTAGATATACGAGGATAGTTCGAGAAGTTCTCGACCTGATGAAGTAAACAAAAGATTTCTGAGAATGTTTTTATTTATTTTTCAACATAGTCCCCTTGTACTTCAACACATGTTCTAACATTTTAATACCCGTAGGATAATGCGATTTGTCCAACTTTGCAAAATAAGCGGTTGTCGCTGCTGTAACTTCGTTATTTGAAGGGAATTTTCATCCAGCGAGCCATTTTTTCAATCCTGGAAAGAGAAAGTAATCGCTGGGACCAGATCCAGCAAATATGGCGCATGTTGAAGCACTTCGAAACGTAGGTCATGGAGTTTGGCAGCAACAACCATAGATTTGTGTGCAGGCGCGTTATCCTGATGAAAGAGCACTTTTTTTTGGCAAGATGTGGACGTTTAGCCTTAATCGCATGCTGCAAATGGTCCAGTAGTGAAGCGTGATACTCCCCGGTGATGGTCTTGCCTTGTTCTAAATAGTCTATAAGCACCACGCCATGTGAATCCCAAAAAACTGTTGCTATGATTTTTCCTGCATACGGAACCGTTTTTGCTTTTTTCTGGCGCACTTTGACCTGCCCCCACCCACTGTTTAGACTGCTACTTTGTCTCTGGCGTGTAATGGTGGATCCATGTTTCATCTACAGTTATAAAGCGTCGAAGAAACTCAGCAGGATTGCGTCTCAATAAGTCTAAACACTCTTGAAAAGTGTTCATTCGAAGGCGTTTTTGGTCGACTGTTAACAAACGCGGCACCCATCGCGCAGAAAGCTTTTTCATGTCAAGAACATCATGTAAAATGAAGTGGACACGATTCATCGAGTTATTTGTTATACCAGCAAGCTCTTGCACTTACAGTCGGCGGTCACGAAGTCTGACATTGTAAATTTTTGTGACAATTTCGTCAATTGTAGAGATTTTTGGGCGTCCCGAGCGCTCATCATCTTAAATTGGTATACGACCACGATTAAATTTAGCAGCCCATTATTTTACTCTCAAAACGAAGGAGAAGAATCCTTTAAAATAGAATCTAACTCATTTTTAATGCCCGTCGGAGTTAAGCCCTTTAAAACAAAACACTTTATCACCTCTCGAACTTCAATTTTATTCATCTTTCACAAAATATCGAACCTTATGTGTCCACTCGATCGCCACAAACAAGCAACTGAACGCAAACATCTGAAATTTTGAAGGGCGTTATCTCAAGGTTAATGCTTACAAAATATTATACTTATTTGATCCTACTAGAGCCCTCTCTGTTTCAGGCCGAGAACTTATCGAACCATCACTTCAGTGTTAAAAAGTGAGTTCGAAGTGTGGAAAATTATTAGCCAAAAGAATTTTACAAATTAAAGATCTCCTTATATTATATCTCCGCAAATATTAGTAAGGAAGCAAGATTATTAATAATATGTTTGAAGTAGAATTTAGATCCATATTTTAAAAATATACATACAAAATTTGCAAATTAAAAATACTTGCAAGAAATAGAAAAAAACTCTTATTATAAAGTTAGACGTAAATAAACTTAAACCCAAATAATGTTTTGGACTTGGAATATATTTTATTTCGAATTTCAGTAAATAAATCCTCCAAGAATAGTTCCGATCAATCAGATAGTTTTTGCGCAATAATTTATTAACCTAGCTCGTCACGCGAACACTGCGTTACCAGCAAATGTTCGATAAATGTTTAATAATAATTTCATTAGGTCACCTATCTTTCTACAAACATAAAAGCTTCAAAACCACCATGAATTTTTTCAAATCGGAAAATTAGGAAAGCCTACGAATTTATCTGAAAAACACTCTTGCGTATAAACAAATAATATAACGCTGCTATCATTGAACGAAATGTAATATAAATATAATTGAATATTCTATATGAAATTAATAAAACAATAAGTTACGTATCAGATCATTAGAATGCAGCCTGCAGCTACGGGCCTTGGTATTCCAATATACTAGGAATGCCAATTAAATTAATATCCTGAGCGTATGCGGATTATTAATAAAGATGCCTGCATATTAGGCCCTAAATTGCCACGTTTAAAGAAATTACATTTTTAGTTTTAATTACACAAGTGTTAATAACGTTAACATAAAAACAAATTTTGATAAGTCATATTTTACTATACATTTATTTTCTTGGGATTAAGAATATTATAAAACATTTTTTTAACCTAAAATAATATGATGTGCAAGTTGTGTTTTTTTTTACAATTTACGAAGATTCGACATGCCATTTTGCATCATAATGCAATCCCAATCATCAAATGATTGTAAAAAAATTATTGATACGATATGATACACTCAGTCAATTAAATTATACACAATTATTATGACTCGTCGCAGCTTCACCAGTTCTAGTTTTATGCCTGTATTATGGTTATTAACAATTACATCTCAAAGGAAAGAACTTCTATTATCAAAAGTGATTTGATGGATATTTAAGGGGGAACATCAGTCTGAAAGGACAAAAAGACATATCCTTTTCTCGATTTTTTAGGTTAGCAAATTATTTATTTCGAAATTGTTAATAAGTGTAACAACCTTTGATCGCAGACTTATGCAAATGATATATTGTGGTAGCATAAGGCGGTTCCGTCTACAATCATACTTCTGTCTCATATTGTAGCTATTTTAAATACTTATAAATAATTTTTACAAAGACAATATCTCGAAGTCTGGATGTTCCTCTGCTCTCTTGCGGCTTTACTTTCAAAAAAATACAATTTATTCAAGCTTACCAAAACCATAACTTAAGACTTCAAGACTTAGGCAAGACAGCTAACTAGCTGACCAGATGATACCTCCTGTTTGAAGCTCTCACAGCAATGCGTCCGCGAGTTAATTCGCGTAAAGATTCTTTGATTAAATTAAACAAAACAAGTTCCTCAAAAACACTTAATCTATTAACAAAAATAAATAGAATAACGAATTATTTACTATCAGAAACTTAAACTAATAACAAATAACAATATCAAAGTAAATAACATAATTGCTCTTAATGTTCTATTTAGATACTACATAGACGATGTCAAAGTTTCATTTCATTGTTAATAAATAAACAAAATGTCAATGAAGATAAATAAATAAAAAGACAAAAAATTTTTGAAGATACCAAAAATAATTTTTTGTTAGGAACCAAAGAAAAGACAAAATAAAAAAAAATTCGGCATATATGTATATATACATATATATATATATATATATATATATATATATATATATATATATATATATATATATATATATATATATATTTGTTTTTACGGCTTTCACAGATTCCTGCGTGTGAGATGCAATTGCAGTGGATATATCCACATTATGCCGTTGTAGTGCTGAAATCACATTCAGCAAACGTACGCATATAGTTGTACGTAGCTCCATGTATGAATGAAGCAAAATGCAAACAGTACGTTTGTTGAATGTGATTTTAATCCTACAACTGCTTAATGTGGATATATCCACTGCTATTGCATCTCACACGGAGGAATCCGTGAAAGCCGCATAAACATATTTACTCATCCGGCGGGAGGTCGGCAAAGCCGCGTTCAGTCTTTGCATGCTTCCTTCCGATCTGTTCTTTGCACAACCAGGTGCATGTCGGTACCCTGATGAGTCTAGTAGAGACGAAACATGTACCTCTGCCGCATCACTGTGGCAGGGAGAGTAAGTTTTGATTTTCTTCTCGATGGGATGTACAGGTAAGCGATGATGATGGAATAGGATAAATTGAGTTTTATACAATTTATTCCAACTGTGCAACCTCTAACACAGACAGGATATGATGGAGAGAAGTTTGCATTTACTGTTCGCATTTTGCCTAATATATATATATATATATATATATATATATATATATATATATATATATATATAATATATATATATATATATATATAGGGTGTTTTTTATAGAGGTATAAAACTTTTAAATGGAATAAAACAAAGATGAATTTTTTAAATTACATGAATTTACTTTATTCGAAAGATAACATTGCGGCCGTATATCGGTAATAACGCGGCGAATGTTGTCCTCCAAGTGATCAATCGTTTCGGGCTTATCGGCGTAGACTAGCGACTTCACATATCCCCACAGAAAATAGTCTAGCGGCGTTAAGTCGCACGATCTTCGAGGCCAATTCACGGGTCCAAAACTTGAAACTATGCGGTTACCAAACGTTTCCTTCAATAAATCAATTGTGGCACGAGCTGTGTGACATGTTGCGCCGTCTTGTTGAAACCACAGCTCCTGCACATCATGGTTGTTCAATTAATGAACGAAAAAGTCAGTAATCATGGCTCTATAGCGGTCACCATTGACTGTAACGTTCTGACCAGCATCGTTTTTAAAGAAATACGGACCAATGATTCCACCAGCCCATAAAGCACACCAAACAGTCAGTTTTTCTGGATGTAACGGTGTCTCAACATACACTTGAGGATTATCATCACTCCAAATACGGCAGTTTTGTTTATTGACGTATGCATTCAAACAAAAGTGAGTTTCATAGCTAAACAAAATTCGCTTATGAAAATCGGGATCAACGCAATCTTGTTTTGGGCCAATTCACCGAATCTACGCCTTGCTAGGTGATCGTGTGGCTTCAATTCTTGCACGAGTTGGATTTTGTAAGCACGAAAACCAAGATCTTTCCGCAAAATCTTCCATAAAGTGAATGAACACATATCCAATTCCTGTGCACGATGGCGGATAGACTGATTCGGGTCTTCCTCTACGCTACGCCCTAGAGTAGCAATGACTTCTTCTGTACGCACTATACGACGTCTCTGTGGATGCATATTATCATTTAGAGTAAACGTGGTGTGAAAACGTTTCATAGTTAATCGAATTAATTGCTCTGATGGACGATTATGTTGACCGTAAAATGGACGTAGTGCGCGATACGTATTTCGAACAGAACCATGATTTTCAAAATAAATTTGCACAATTTGGAAGCGTTGTTCAGGCGTCAGTCTATTAATGTTGAAATGCCAAACCAAACTAAACATAAATCACTTGACTGCTGACAAAATGGCCGTCAGTTAAAAAAGTGTTGCCAAGTTAAAATTTTATACCTCTATAAAAGACACCCTTTTTATATGTACATACGTAGTTTTAAGACAACTGAGAATTTATAAAAAAATTCCATGCTTCAAAACTCGATAAAAATGCGAAAAAATGCTAATAAATGCCGTTATTTGCGATTTTGACTATGTTTCACCACTTTTAAAAATCTGAAAAAATTCATGGATATAGTTTGGTGTCTAAAAAACAATATATATTTTTTTCGGCCCTGCATTGTTCTAGTTTTTATTTTATTGAAGTTAAAAATTTTCGGAAACCCATAAAAATTTGAATTTAAAAATTTTTGGAAAAAATATATTATTGTAGGCAATAAAAAAACCTACAAAATGAAAAAAAAAAGAAGTGTCTATGATGATTAGAACCGGAGATCCCGTCAAAAAACAAAAAAAAAGGAGTTTACATTTTTTTTTTTTTGAGGTTATATGACGATAAAAGTGCCTAAAAATTATTTTGTGTAAGTACTTTTTAATGTATATGCACCAGACATATCTAAGCCCACAGCAGAAACTGAAAACTTCTACCAGCAACTACAAAGCGTCATGGACAACATAAATACTAAACACGAAATTATCATACTCGGAGATCTTAATGCACGGATCGGGAACGATGTCATACCAGGTATAAAGCAAAAGTATAATGAAGCCATAATTAATGAAAACGGCGAAACACTAATAGATTTCTGCGCTAGAAATGAAATGAGGATCAACAACACATACTTCCCACACAAAGACCAGCACAAATACACTTTCAATAACAATCGAGGCCAGCGATCGATGCTAGACTTCATACTCACAAATCGAGTGATAACACCCACACAAGTACTCGACGTCAGAGCCCTAACATCTGCTAACCTGGGGACTGATCACAACCTTGTTCTATGCAAGATACTCCTAAAACGTCCACAACAAAAGAGAAAACCACCACAGTTCATCGAAAAGTACAATTTGGAGTCCCTAACAACGGAGAGCATAAAACTCCTCTACGAGAACAGGATTACTAACAAATTAAAAGAGAAAGATTTAAAACCAGAATGGGGAGTAGAAGAGAGCTGGCAAAATATTGCGAAATGCATCAACGAAGCAGCGGAGGAAGCGATTGGAAAGCGTAAAATTAATGTAAACGCGACAAACCACACCAAACCGTGGTTTTGTCAAGAGGTAAAAGAACTCTCTGAATCAAAACGGAAATGTTACCTAATATACAAAAGCGCACCGTCGGAAGAAACTCACGCAGAATATGTCCAAGTAAGAAACAGAGCAAACGCACGAATAAGATCAATCAAAAGAGAACATTGGGCTAATTTTACCAGCGACATGGACCACGACTTGTATGGCGCTCAAAGGAAAATATGGAAAATGCTTCGGAACAGAAAAAAACAAGTTAACGAGTTCGTACAGACCAAAGGAGTACCAATAGGGACATGGCAACAGTATTATAAAGAGCTTTACGATGCTGAAGAAATGCCGAATATAAATGAATACGAAACAGATATAATTGGAACTGTCACCGACGAAGAGGTAGAAGCAAAACTCAAGAAATTGAAAAACAGAAAATCACCCGGGCCGGACGGCATCCCCAACGAGCTTTTAAAATATGGAGGCCCCGAACTGGCAAGGAAACTATCGCAACTATTTAACAAAATCTTAGACGAAACGGAAACACCAGACGAATGGCATAATAGCATCACCATACCTATATTTAAGAAAGGA
Source organism: Diaprepes abbreviatus (assembly GCA_034092305.1). Classification (NCBI taxonomy): domain Eukaryota; kingdom Metazoa; phylum Arthropoda; class Insecta; order Coleoptera; family Curculionidae; genus Diaprepes; species Diaprepes abbreviatus. The sequence continues at coordinate 16,983 of JASJET010000387.1, read as the reverse complement.
CTAAAAACCTGCCCACAAAACTATAGAGGAATAACTCTCTTAAACACAGTAATGAAACTTTTCACGAGCATTCTCAAGGACAAACTGGAAACACAAATTAAGAATGCTGAGGAACAACAGGGCTTCACAAAGGGACGGTCAATAACAGACGCAGTGTTTATAATAAAACAAATAAAAGAAAAGGCTACAGAGTACAGTATGCCAGCGTATATCTGCTTCATTGACCTAACAATGGCGTTTGACAGAGTCCGATTGGGAGACATTCTACATATATTAATGGAAAATAAGGCACCAGCGAACATAACGAAGATAATCCATAACCTAAATAACAATAACGTAACAAAGGTCAAGGCAGCAGATCAATTCACTGAAAATATCCCAACACTGGGAGGAATTAGACAGGGTGACAGTCTGAGTCCTTTTTTGTTTAATCTCCTCATGAATAAAATCATAAACAAGGTAACATGTCTCAATCTCGGATACAGACTGGGCAACAAAAGAGTGGGTTTGGTGTGCTACGCCGATGATGTAGCAATTATTGCTGAATCAGAAAACGATCTACAGAGACAACTCTTCCAGTTTTTCCAAGTAAGCCGCCAACTCAATATGAACATTTCTATCAGCAAAACCAAATGCATGACAATCGCAAAGGATCCACTCAGATGTAAGCTGGTGGTGGAGGACAATCCCATAGAGCAGGTGATGCAATTCAAATACCTAGGCATAGACATATCAAGCACCCACGACCCAGTTAAAGACCTAAGGAGCCAGATTAACAAAGCATCCGCACTATCAGGATGCCTACGAGATATAGTCTGGTCAAACTCGTACATGCGCAAAGATAGCAAAATTAGAATCTACAAGACTTGTATCAGACCCACCATGACATACGGCACGGAAGTCCGTGAGGACACTAACAAGACGAAACACATGCTAAGGGTGGCCGAAATGAAAACACTGAGAACAATAGTGGGGAAAACAAGAAGAGACAGAGTAAGAAACACAGATATCAGAGAACAATGCGGAATACAAGACATTGTGAGATGGGGAAGACAACGTAAGAGGCAGTGGTACAACCACGTAAGACGGATGGACGAGAACAGACTTCCGAAAATAGTCCTAGAAAATAACCCGCCCGGCTCAAGACCTCCCGGGAGGCCCCCTAAAAGGTGGAAAGATAGTTGGCAATCTACCTCTCAGGAAAAGATGCAGAGGCAGCTTCAGAATTAACAGATCGACAGATCTCCAAGAAGTAGAAGAAGAAGACTTTTTAATGTAGACCAACCGGGTGTTTTTTATTATTTTTATTTATTTATTAGCAAGGGGGCAGTTTCGACCCTGTTAATTGGCTAGATCCTTTAGAGATAAATTGTGTATATTCTGTAGAAAGTAGGCAATAAAATCTTTATATTCTCTCGGTTTTAATTCTTTTATCATATTACTTCTACATTATTTTGTTATGTACAGAATTTCTAGCAGTGCTATATAACATTAAAGAAGATGAACCGTTTTTCTTTTTTTATTTAAAAAAATATAAAAACCGTATTACGTTTGTGAATTAATTAAAACTCCTTTATTTTAAATAATTTATAACCAAACTGTTTGAAAAGGTGCTTTAAAAACTTTTCTATAGACTTAAAGGATTCAGAGCTACCAACTTTTTTGCTTTACTGGACTTCCCAAAGATTTTTAATTATGTACCTAGCTATATTAATAGTAATTAAAATTACTAACGTAAAAATATTTCTAAACGAAACGAGTATACGAAGTTAAATTTTTATCGGTTATACTATGCAGTTAGCCGCTTTTGGTGCACGATTCCAAATTAAAACCATTTAGTTATTTTAAAATAGCTTAGTAGAAATCACGAGGGTAGTAACCAACACATTTTAAAAAATTGTTAATTAGTAACAGTAAAATATGGAAAAATACATCAACAATAGGTTCAACACTTTTGTTCTAAATATATCTACACGTCTTTTTAATTAAAATAATAATTTTAATGAAACCGCAGTTTCAAAATAAAGCGGGTTAACATTAATAATTTTGTACAGGCTTTGAGTTATAATGGTTCCCAACCAATCTAATGTAGTTATAATTACCTAATAAGTCTTTAAAATGATTTTAAATTAATTACATGCACGTATGTATTTTCATTTTGTGAGTTAATGTGTACTTTATCTAATTTTAAATAATATTATAAAATTAGATTTAATTCAGATGGGATTTTCATAAAACCATAATTAAATAAATGTTATACAACACTGCACATACTGTTTTGCATCAGTTTATGTGCTAGCACCTTTTCTATAATTTTTAAAAGATAGTACATTAAATTCTCTGTTAGCTTGATTACATTCAAAAATGACATTGTTTATTTGAAAGATATCTCTTACATATCTAATGACGTAAATTTACAATTGTAAGGTGATGAGTTGAATTTAAGTAAAATTGAAAATGTTGTAACTGGTTTTGTGGGAATACTTCGGCTGTTCAAGCGGAATATAACTACCTTTCAATATTACCAACAATATCTACAAAACAGAAAGATTTATTAACTTACTTCCAACACTTAAACGTTCTTCATGCTAATTTCACTGATAAGTTCCAGGGCACAAGAACATACCAGGACTCTGCCCTTGATTTTGGATTAGTTCAAAATTATCATATTTGTCGACACGTGAATTCAGAGCGGTTGCAAATTTACTCTCCAAAAATAGGAACATACCACAGATCATTGAGCGTGGAGATTTGCGACTTTTTCTTCTTCTTCCTATGCTCTATCCTCAGTGGACGTTGACGCTCATTTTGACACATATTACTTTATTAACAGCGGCTTTAAATAATTCAGCACATGTATTTCCGGTCTATTGTCGCAAATTATTCAGTCACGAAATTCGTCGTCTTCCGGGGCCTCTCTTACCATCCATCTTGCCTTGCATAACCAATTTTAGGAGTTCGTATTTTTGGTTACGCATTATATGTCCAAAGTATGCTAACTTCCATTTTTTAATTGTCCCCATGATTTCTCTCTCCTTTCGCACACGCTGACGAATTTGGAATCTTTGTGATTCCTTTTCCTCCATTGGGACAAATGATTCATGTTTCCAATAAAGGTTGGAAATAATTCGTAAATCTTTATCATCCAGATTGGCGGCTGTTGGCGTCAAAATTGGAACCCGATATTAACAAATTGGTAAAACTCCACCAGCTTTAAACAATGTATTAATTTTATTACTCATTATTATTATAGCTTCCAAGTACTTTCAAACCATGTATTGCAAAAAAAAATCCAATGAAAATCCGCCGAGATAATCTATTTGTTCGTAAGCAAAAATATCAACAATATCTTTAAACAATTCCTGAGGGCGTCCAAATCATCCAATTTTGATTCTGAAGAAGCGTTGGAAAACTTGAGTTCCCTGCTATATTTCGAAAATAAATTTAAATACGTTAACGTGATATTTTGGACTTTCCTCTAAAATGAATATATTTAAAGTTACACGAGAGAAAAGTTGAAAAAAAAACGTTTTTTTTTCATTAATTTTATATTTTTAATAATATAAATGTTGCCCAACTTTTTGAATTGACGCGTATCAAATTTATCGTTACTCAGGTTATTCTGAAGGCTCTCATACAAAAATCTCCACGTTCCATTTCACATCCACCTAAAAACAGATAAGCCCTGGTCTATACGGTCAGATTTGTTTTGTCGTTTGGGAACTCACCCTTATTGAACTGGCTTACAGTGTTGCTAATCCTACCATTAAAAAGGTAGGATTGGCAATACTGCAAGCTAGTAATCAAGATAGGAGAATAGATAGAATGCCACTCTAATTTTCAAGGCAAAAATGTTCTTTTTTATTTTGCATTGGGAAACAAGGATAGAATAAAAACGCACTTATGTGTGCAGTGTAACTCCACCTAGTGAACTAAAGAAAATTCGTGGACCTTTTAGCATGAAATCGTTTAGATTCTCTAGCGTACCTGTTTTATAATTTTGTGACAGAATTTGATTATAGACTCCTGCTAATGACATATTGAGGTAGCGTTAATCATTTTATCTATAATCATTTTTTGCCCCATATTAATTAGTAGCTATTTTGATAACCTATAATTAAATTTCATAGTAATACAGGCACTCTAGAAGTCTGGTCGTGCATCTTCTCTCTTGCAGCTTTAGTACCAAACAACTACGGTTATTTAAGCTTACCAACCACAACTCAGAACTTCATGACTCAGGCAGTGTTGCTAATTAGCTGAACAGATGACTTCTCTTGTTTACAGCTCACACGGAAGTACGTCCGCACTTTAATTCGCGAGAAAGTTTTTTAATTAAATTAAATAAAACAACAAAACAACTTAGTCCATTAACAAAATAAATAGAATAAAAACGAACTATTTGCAATGAGAAATTTAAAACTAATAACAATTATGAAAAAACTAACATAATTGCTCTTCTCGGTTGTTATTTTAACCAAAAACCTAAAACCCAATTTTGAAAAAACACGTATAAATAGCTTAATAAAATATTAAACAAAAAAAGAATTAAAACGCGAAAAAACAGCTATTTATATGACTTAATCGAACCGTATGAAAATCGCGAAAAGTTCCACTAAAATAACACACGATAATCCCTTAATTTCCCAAATTAAACAAAGATAACCTTTTTTCCCGATGATTATACCCGTGACGTAATTATTCTACGGCACTGTTACTCACGGTACCGTTCTAACGACATTCAAATTATGACTGAAATTTACTATTCCTTAAAAGAGTGTCTTCGAATCTTACACCCCTCTGATTCCCGTTTGTACCCATATTAGCCGATGGAACCCTGTAAACGTCAATTTCTTTCCCTTAAAGTTCGAAGGTTTCGATCGTTACGTGCTGAAGGCGTTAGCTATTCTATACCGGATGTTTGATTCCCCAATTGGCCTCTGAGCGTCTAAATCCTAATTTTTATATAACAGAGTAGTAAAACAAACTAACCTACGTCTTGCTATAACGAAAAGAATATATGTTAAAGACTGTAAAAAAAACTATTCACTTTTCTTGGCTGTTTTGGCAATAAACATCTTAACTCGTTATTTCTTGTGAATAGAAAAAACAGTGATTAATCAAAATTCTTTTTACAAATGGTCAAACGTTATATTCCAGTATAATGACTTTGTTTGATTATTCTTTTGTTTCCTAATAATGGGAAAATGGTTTAATATTTTAATACATTTTAACGGTATTTCATATACCATATGTTAAAAACTACCCTTATCACGTTTGGTTTTATTTACATAATCCGAGTAGGATTATTTCGACAGATTTATAGCCAAATCTTAGAAAGACTTTTTTAGTTTTATGTCTTCATAAATATACTGAGTTTATATATTTTTAAGAAAACATTTAAACGACAAAGATAATAAAAGTTAAGCTCGATAACTGATTTATTTTTTCTTTAGACTTGCGTGGATAGTGATAAAAAATATAACTACCCTATTCCCACGGGAAATCTATTCACCGGGTGATTATTTAATTATTTATTTTAACAGAATATAGTTCACAATGAACAGTGAAAAATAATTAACATTTGTTCCGTTACATTTTAGTGATACTATTATGTAATAATAATAAGGTTAATGAATATGTAATAAACTTTAATCCAACGGATTATTAAAAAGACGATAGATTACTTATAAAAACCACAAAAAGCAAAAGATTTCATTCATATCGTTGCTTCCGTTCCTGAATAATCGACATACATACATAAAAAAAACATAGCGGCCGAATTTAGAACCTCCCTCTTTTAGAAGTCGGCTAAAAATACCAATTATTCTTTAAGAATATTCTCCAGTGACAACTTTTATCTTTATTTAAATATTTAACTTAAAATTCCGTCTTTATCTGTAAAAAATTGCCCCTTTCAGAATCTATTTCCGAATACGATACTGCTTTTTATTACCAGTTTTTTGCCAGTATAACCAACAAAAAGGACATCTTTATATCCCTTGTCATTTTTTTTCGTTGTAACCATTTTCGACAAATTAATATTAAAAGCATTTTTCCCTTTTTTCGGTATTTTTATTGGCTCTATGGCCGCCTTGTTGCCTCTCCATGAATACCTAATCAGGCTGCGGCAGAAAAATTGGCTTCAAACAGAGATGGATAAAAATTATAGGAATATTGTTTTTAGCGGACTCTTTTGAAATTTTTAATAAACGTCTCTCTTTATGTCAAGCTTTGTTTTTTTTTTTTTTGATGGATTGAAAATACCTGAATATTTGTATATTATAAACTGGTAGTACTTTATGGCTAAAATAAATGGAGACTAATGTCCCGAAGAAGAATCCATGTCTGATTTCGAATAACATCGTTGTTTGGCTTATATTTTTTTAAAATACTATTTCTTTCCTCTTAACATTCATTAATAATAATTATGCCTGAACGATTAAATTACACACATGAAGATTATTTAAACTCATTTATAGAGAATGTGATAGAATTATTTCAAGAACATGCCATATATTCATTCGCGATCCGATATCCACAGAAACAGAAACCAATATCATCAACTGTTAAAAGGATTATAGAAAACTTGAAGAACTTTTGATCCATAAAAACAAAAAGAAATAGAAATAAACCATTTGTTAATAATGAAAATATTGAAACTACAATTTTAGGATATTTCGCCGCATATCCGACAATATCTACATGGCAAGTAGCATTAGAATCTAGATTATCTCAAAACATCAATTTTATGGATTTTATGGAAACTCAGTTTACACCCCTATGTATATTCCATAGTACATAAGGCACTGATTTTCCACGAAGAGTAGAGTTCTGTCAATTTATTTTACTTCGATCATAAGAAAATGCCAAATATTATTCATTTCCATTTAGAGAATTATATTTTCAAGAGTTTTGTCAGTTTAATGTGTATTGTGCTACAAGAAATGACTGCGTTGTCGCTCTAAAATTCTACCAAGATAATCTGAATGGTAAGTTAACATTTTTCAAGACCTTTAGATACAAAACACGTTTTTTAACATATATGTGAGCACTACTTCGACATCTTGAGAAATTTGGAAGTGATCTATTTAGATAACTTGCCGCTCTCTGATCATAAAAATCTATTTTATCAACATGATGGGGCGCCTCCACATAATAGACATTTAGTTAACAATCATCTGCAAAACTTGTTTTACGATCAATGGATAGCCAAGAATAGGCCACATCTTTGACCACCTTGCTCCATCGACCTACCAGTGTTTGATTCTTTTATTTGGGGGACAATTAAAAATAATGTGTACAACACCTCATTAACCACTATGGAAGATTGCATGCAGCGCGTCAGAATAGCATTTGAAGAAATTAATCCTCAGTCAATAAGAAGAGCGACCCATGAAGAGTTCCTGCTTAGGTGCGAAAAATGTTTGGAAGTTCAAGGGCGTCAATTTGAACATTTAATCAAATAATTTTTGTAACTTTATTTTATTAACAACTGATTTATTTATATTTCTTTTGGCTTTTATAAATCCAAAGTTCATGACGTTTTTTTATAATCTTTTTAAGAGTTGGTAGTGTTGGTTTCTCTTTCTACGGATATCGAATCGTGAATATGCTTGAAATAACTCTACCACATTTTCCATAAATAATAAATAAATTTAAATAATCTTCGTGCGTGTAATTTAATCGCCTGGGCATGATTATTATTAATGAATGTCAAATGGCAAGAAATAGTGACAAATTGAACCCTACAGTTCGATTATGTAGCCTTACGATCGCATGTTGTTGCTCGATGACGAGTAGAAATTGGAACGACAGAAATTACACTTCAAAAGTACGTTTTTACGCTGTTGTTTGTCATTAACTGCAATGTAATGCAATTTTTAGTTCTCCTTTTGGAGGTCAAGGGCCCTTTAGAGGTAATTTTATTTGGCATCGTATCGACTTGCGCCGCCATTTTGCTCTCCTCTGCTACCTTTGGCTTCTTTTTCCCTCCTTTGTTTCTTTTTTATGTTCCTCTTCGTTCATTTTACAATTGTCCTTTAGCCTTTTTTTGAGCCAATGAACGAGGTTTGGAAGCACACGATCGATCTGGCTTTTTATTAATTTTTTTGTCACCTTTTTCTTGTAGGGGGCATTCCAGCTACTTGTTGGCGCGAACAGCATTTCCTGGAGTTACCAGTCTCCTGAGACAGTTTTATTAACACCGAAAGAATCAGGGAATAGGCCTGCATCCATAACTGAATTACTGTATAAAATACATCAATGCCATGGCATTTATTTTCTTGAAGTTCTTATACTTGGGTATGCTTTAATAGTTTGTATTGTCCACATTATGAGGCTATCAGGATGAGAGATTTACTAACCTAAAAATATTTTATTAGCTAGTATTTGATTGATTCCTCTCTGCTTACCAGAGAGGCTGCAATCATATGCAACTATAAATTAACCTTTTGTAATGATTTAAGATCACATTGCTTTAATATAATTTAAATTATTTAGGAGGAATTTCTATATTTTCATTGAGACCTGAGACTATATGGTTAGGTTTTCTCAGCTTTAACATTAAAAAAACGGAATGGCGCTCTTATTAAGACAGAAAGGTAGTTTAAATTGTTTTTACTGGACTCACAACTCTCTGGCCTCCGCAAAAATGAGCTGCTACAAGTATTGTGACGTTAAAACCATCACACCCCTGTTTGTGCTATGTGACTTTGGCATATGTTAATCACTCTTTTTAATAAAGTACAATTTTTAATATTTTTTTCCGTTAAACTAATAATTAAACAACATGAAAGTCTCACTTTTGTTTACCTTCTAAAATTGGAATGAATATTAAGTTTTACTTGTAAATACAAACAATCTAACTTTGGGCTTGGTTTTGTTACTAGATGTACATAACTTTTTGATAGGAAAAAAGCACTAAATAATCCTTTTTTAATAAAGGAAAGCTTTATGTGACGGAAAATACGAATAATGTTTGTATCCAATCGGTAATTAGTTTTTAATTGCTGTTTCTAAAAATTTATTAGAATCGACGAATGCGGCTTTATTGTCTTTTTTACTTAAAATGGATATTTTAGTTTCATATCTGTGGGAAGCCACAGACATACACGATAAAATATTTATAATTCTTTTATTATTATCTAAAAATATTACTTTAAAAATATTCATTTTATAAAATTGGTTTAGTAAACAGGATTTTTCCTTGCTTTTGCAAGAAAGCCATAAATTGATTCGCTTTGATTTTCGAGATTACGGCATAAGGTCGACGCGAAAAACGGACTTTTCTTTTCGGGAAAGTGCAATTTACATTTTTCTCATTTTTCTTTTTCAATCCTTGTTATTAACGAAAGAGCTTCATTATACGGATTTACAATTCCAGGTTTTGCCTTCATTCTTTATCTTTTTACATTTAAACGGACTAGTTTACGCAAATTTGTTTCGATGGTGTTTTCAGCTCGGTTGACGTCGAACAACAAACGATATTTTTGTTGAGAAGTAACATTTTATTATTTTTTTTTTGCTGTATTTTTCGGGGTTCCGTATTGAACAAGGGGAACCTTATGAATGCCTTTGGAACCTATCTGTCTGTCAATATGTTAAAACCCATTTTCGCAGGAAGAATATATGCCAGCTAAAATTTATTATGTGAAAGAATACCTGTACGTCCTCTATCTACGATAATATCAAAGACATGCATTTGGCGATGATTAAAGAAAAGACTAGAAAACAAAACATAGTTCTTTTTATTCCACTCCACAAAAAAGGGGACCAAATGCAATGTAAAAATTACGAGGTATTGCTTTACTAAGCCTCGCCTACAAATTATTCTCCAGCATTCTCCTTCAACGTCTCTCTTCGTATACCGAGGAGATTATCGGAGACTACCAATGTGGCTTTCGAAGCGAAAGATCAACAGTTGACCAGCTGTTCACTATCAGACAGATGCTAGAGAAATCTTGGGAATTTAACAAAAACTTACACACCCTGTTCATAGATTTCGAGCAAGCATATGGCAGTGTTATTAGGATAAGGTTGTGGGAAGCTATGGAGGAATTTGGAATCCCGCACAAGCTAATTAGACTGTGTAGAGCGTGCCTGGAGGGGGCAAAAAGCTGTGCCAAAATTGAAGGAGAATGTAGCCAAATATTTTCTATCAACAGAGGATTAAAATAGGGAGATGCTTTGTCGCCAGTACTGTTTAACCTTGCACTGGAGAAAACCGTAAGAACAGTATCAGTTGACGCGGAGGTTTTTGGGCCAAGTGGCCCTAAACTTATTTTGGCCTACGCGGATGATATGGGCGCGATAGGAGAAAGCTTAGTCAGTGTGAAGGAAGACTTCATAAAGATAGAAAAAGAAGCTCAGAGAATAGGGCTCCGAATAAATGAAGGAAAGAGCAAATACATGCATGTCTCCCGTAACCTCGCCCGAGACAGAAACAGGCAGAACGTCACCATGGATGACTATAATTTTGAGCATGTGCGAGTTTTCAAGTATCTGGGCGCAGTGATAACGGAAAACAATAATACGCAGGAAGAGGTTAAACAGCGCATCACATAAGCAAATAAATGTACATTTGCCATACAAACCTTGCTTAAGTCAAAATTTATCACTAGAAAGGCAAAAACCGAAATTTATCAAACAATAATACGACCAGTAGCAATCTACGCCAGTGAAACATAGACCCTGACAGTCCACGATACGGAGCTGCTAAGAAGGTTTAAGAGAAAAATTCTGCGCATAATATATGGCCCATACCGAGACTTTGAAACAGGCCGTCACAGAATGAGAAACAACATAGAGCTTGCGCAAATATATCAAAGCCCTGACATCACTCAAGAAATAAAGTCCAGAAGACTACGATGGGCAGGTCATATACAAAGGAGTCAAAACGATCGACTAATAAAACGGGTATTGGAGGAAGCACCACAAGGAAAGAGACCACTGGGAAGACCTAGGCTTAGATGGAGAGATAACATCCACAAGGATTTAGCTATCCTTGAAGTTGACCAGCGAGAATGGAGGAAGCTGGCACAAGACCGTTCTAGGTGGAGGCAGATAGTCGAGGCAGCCAAGACCCACCCTGGGTTGTAGTGCTACGGAGTCAGTCAGTCAGTCAGTTCTTTTTATCCAAGCCATATTTCGAGAAGATTAATACATTAGCAGTAAAAGTATGGATATTATTTTTAATAGAACCCTTTATCTAAACACATAAACATTTTTAACCTTAAAATTTGTCGCTGGTGTCTAAAATTCTTCACTTGGTAAGTAATTTTAAAATGTTTTTCGTATTATTTTGATTAAATGTAACGAGATTTGATTTGTCTTTTTAGATAATGCATAGTCAAACTCCTAAGAGGTAAACTATAGAGCTTGTTCTTTAATTATGAGAGTATTTCCACTTTGCTTTTCCCCTTAAATTATTATGGTAAAAGAACGAGTCACCTACAGCAAAAAACAGTACCGATTTCATAGAAAAAGTCCAAAAACAATTCTTGAAATACCTTTATTTCAAAAAATTTAATCATTTTCTACACTTTGCTTCGATAATATCGCATAAAAGCATGCTTAGGATTTTCAATATGCAATATTTGCATACACGGAGGTCAATACCGTCTATATTATTTATATATTTAATTTTAAATTGCATTAGGTACAATGATTTCTTTTTAATAAACTTTATAAAATTTAATATCCCTTAAATCAACTTAAGGCCGATGCAGCACAATTTATTTACAAGTAATTCTACAAGTTGCTCTTCTTTAAACAGGATGTTATTAGAGGGTAATTGGTTTTTATTGAGGGAGGAAGACAGTGATATGTTTACTACAACATCCAGTAAATTAAAAAGTGATATCTCAAAAATCAGATGTTGTCTACCAAATTCCCTGCAAGAATTGTCCATCGAATTATATCGGCCAAACTAGTCAGTATCTGTAAAATCGTCTAAATGGACCTAGATATGACAGAAAAAATATTACAGCCTTAAAAAATATGAAATGGGACACAAGCACACCTTTGGTTATGAAGATACAAGATATATATATATATATATATATATATATATATATATATATATATATATATATATATATATATATATATATATATATATATATATATAATGTATCCTTCTTTCAAGCAGATAAAGGGAAGAATATACACAAACAATTTATTTCCTGCAAATACAACTCTATGCCTCTCTCCATACACGTTTCGATCTCGGTAGTATCTTACCGATATGTCTCGAAATTTATTTTTCATGTAAAGAGTTGTTTCCTGCGATTGTTGCTTTCGGTTTGATACAGCTCCACTGACGAGACCAATAGGTGGTCGAAACGTGGATAAAGAAGGAACTTGAGTTGTATTTGCAGGAAATAAATTGCTTGTATTTATTCTTACATTTTTCTGATTGAAAAACATATATTTTAGCAACTATTTAAACACGGAAGAAAAATAGATTTATTTATTTATTATTAAAATCTTAATTTTTAAAAGAAATTTTGATAGTGAAAATATATCATTTTATTTTCAGTTTAATTTACTGACTTATCGTATTGCTTTATGTTTTCTCACAGAATCCTATATAACAAAATCAATTAAGAGTCTAAACTACATTACGTTATTAAGATATCGTTTGTTCAGCAAAAATATCTCCTTAGTCTATACTGTTTTATTTTTTCGATATAGGATATACTCTCGTCATAAGCTCAGGATTACTCGGATAGTCTCTACTGACCTGGATTTCTAAGAATTTGTATTAAATGAAGACTGTTTACCGTTGGCATTATAACCATCTACAATTTATTTTTCCAATTTGAACTCTTTGTACAAACACAAAAATTTTTAATTGGTCAACTCTGTTTTGACATTTTGTTTTATGGTATATCATTATTATAACTTATTATGCCTTCTTCTTTTTTGTCTTGGTTCCAACACTGACTTTTATGATATATATTTCTATATGCTGCTATTTCATTTCAGGAATAGGGTAAAGGTGGGAGAGTTGCAGCGGTTAGAAAGACACCACATCCTTTGTCATTTTGCTCAAATGCAAGAGAGGAAGACACAGATAAATTTTTACGATGTAGGCAAATGTATCTTAACGCATTATTCTGTGCCATATGGATTTAAACAAACGATTTGCAATATATCGAACATTTTGCAATCGTAAATATTTATATATATCTAAAAAATTTTATTTGGTTTAGGTTAATTGGAATGAAAAGGTGTTTATTGCAACGTTTGTATGTTATAATGACTTATGGTGTCTCTCTCCACAAAAAGGATAGGCGCCGCTGTGGAAGTTGGTATAGATACCTTATGATACTGCAGGACGAATTTCGGTTATGCTTTTTCTTAAACATTATTTTAAGGAACTTGAAAAATTGTTATGAATCTACTAATAATAAGCCCTTTTAGGATCTATTTTTCAAATTTTTTTAATGGAAGAGTTTATCTAGCCCTGTTAACTTTTGGCTGTGAGTTTCGCATTTAATGCCTTCCTTTCCGCGCTTATATCCTTTTTTCTGGCACCCCCTAAAGGGTTTTATCTCGAAAGTTAAAAACATCGGAAACTTCTCTGTCACGTCTGTGACTTGCCATATTAGTGCACGTAACTATTTGGTGGAATCTGGATTCTAATTCTAGTATCGTAGAGTACTGACAATGTCCTAATTGACCTAGTAGGCTAGATACGTTCGATAATGGATAACTATCATCAATGAAAATGTCGTTAAACTTTATAAAATCGGTAACAACTACCCATTTCGATTTTATAGAAGCGTTTATTTTTTTGGTCTAAGCCATACTATATATGACCATGGAGAAACTGAACGCTAGATTATTTTTTGATCCAACATTTAGCCTTATATATATATATATATATATATATATATATGGTTTCAATCACCTTATGTTAAGATTGGACCGTTTCTGTGAAAGGAACATTATAAATATCGATTTAAATTAGAAATTACTTTAATTTGCAGAGAATTTTGCCTCGGAAATATCTACTCTACCCTACAAAAGCTCTTAAAATAAGTGTTTGGACTGAAAAGCAACATAGTGAAATCACTTATGCATATCCAGTCTTTGCTCCATATAGAGCTACTGTGAGGGTGCGTGCTTACGTGAGTCACTTCATTTTAGTTTAGAGCTGCGTGGTGAGTTGAGAAAGGTGTTTATATTAATTTATAGTGATCTACTGGTCTTTATTTTACATTCAAGTCTTTGTTTTCGAACACACATTTTTTAGCTATATGCGTGGCAAACTAGTTTTAAAGGAAAAATGAAAGATATAAAAGGCAAATAAACTTTATTTCGGGTGCCAAATAGGAGATCAGAACAAATTTGGACCCCTCATGTTTGTTGTGAGTCTTATGTAATAATTTCAATGGTATGGAAGGAACCACCCCATGGACGGTTATTTTTGTATTAGAAAAATTTGTCGGATAGCAAGCAAGACCAAGAAGATGATTAAATATCCTAACCTCCCCTCAGCCGTCAGGCTTGTTCCTCACAGTGACCGGCTTAAAACGATGAAAATTTACAAGCAAGTTCAGAAAAAGACGATATTAAAGATCCAGGTTTTGGTGGAACGTCTACAGAATATCATAGAATCGATCGATCTAAACTCATTAATTTAGTCCGCACTCTAAACTTGGCACAGAATAAGGCAGAATTGTTAGCATTCCGATTAAATGATTAGACTCTCCTTGAGAAAGAAACTAGAATTTTTTTCTTATCGTCGATGGAAATAAATCGTTCAACGTTTGTTCCTTGCAGAAGATAATTTAGTGTATTGTATTGATTCATTGGTGAATAAGTTAGGATACCGTCATGATCCTAAGGAATGGAGATTATTTATACTTTCCTCTAAACTCAGTATATGAGAAATGAGAAAGAAACCTTCGATTTCTCTTGGTTATGCAGCCAATAAGGAAGAGACGTATGATAATACGAAGATTTTGTTATCGAAGATACAATATCGACAACATTTTTGAAATATATGAAGCGATTTGAAAGCTATAACACTTTTCTTAGGTTTCCAGCTAAGATATTCTAAATTTTATTATTTTTTGTATCAGTGGGATACTAAAAATCGCAAAAATTATTTGGTCAAGAAGCAATGGCCTAAAATAAATCTAGTACATGGATGAAAAACGTAATTTTCCAACTACTTGTGAATCTTGAACACATATATATATTTCTCCCTTGCACATCAATCTCAGATTAATGAAAAATATCGTTAAGGCCATAGAGAAAAGTCATCCAAGTTTCCTGTACTTAAAGAACAAAATCCCATGACTTTGAAGATAATTTGAATTGGGTTGAAAAAGCTCCATGGAAATCTTTTTAAAAAGTTCGTAACTAAATTTCTTGGCTCTAGAAGAACTATGGAGAACTAGTTTCAGAACTGCTTTAAAATTATAAAGCGCTGAAATGTAACATCTCTCTATAAATACATATTCTGGATTCACACTTGGATTTATTTCCCGAATATATTCTTTCACAAAAAGCAATTCTAATTAATTTTAGAGAAAAAATGTTAAATTTTGCCGATCAACGTAATTATTGCATTTATCTATTTAAATACATCATTCTCAAATTAGTAGGGTTTTTAATTCAAACCATTTTAGTAAACTTAAAGGCCACCGACAGAAAAAAAAGGTTCTTTCTAAAATAAGGGCCGCAATATTTTAATCCAGCACAGTAAATCTTTTCGGATTAAATAACTCCCTATAAATTCCAATTCCAAATCTTTTTGTGACAAATTACTAAGAAAAAAATAAATAAAACATCAGTATGGATTACATTCGCACAAATAAAGGCAAGAGGGGAAAAAACGCGGCAATAAAAATTATTTAAATTATTTTGAAATTTTTCACCGGTTGGATCTACAGTTGAAGAAAATTTAACTGGAATTGCAAATTCGAGTAATGAAGACTTTTTGTTGCATATAATTTAATATAGAAGCATGTAAATCTCTATAGAACTATATAGTGTGGCACAATTTAATATGGAAATTACTTAGGTTCAATAAGGTCTTGAGATGACTGAGCAGGTACCTGGGTTATGATGAGTCATAGTTCAAAACTTGGTATAGATTTCGTTTATTAGACGATATATGGCTTCAAGGCTCTCGGTAATTATTGCAGTATCATTAGCATACCGCGTTGGTAATATAGAATGAACCTGTTTAATATCCATGTATCCATCCAAAATCATGTGAGATTTCAAAATTATGATGTTGAGGTGATGGTGACGTGGCGGCGGCGGGTTGCAGGGAATGATGACGTAAGAATTGCCCCACGTAAATTTTATAGCCAAACTCGAAGTCACGGACGCAGAGGCGGTGTTGGTTTGTATGTTAGATATGACATTGTCAGTGAATTACTAATTGGTTCTTCTATGAATCATATTGAATATTTATCGGTGAAACTAAAGCTTCAAGATGATGTTATTATTGTAGGAAATATGTACAGACATCTAAACTCAGATCGTGTACAATTTTTAAATTATTTAGAAGATATGTTATCAAACATTTACTCAGAGTACGATAACACTATCTGGGCACTCATGTTGACAGGCTTTCAATCTCACTTATATTGGTCATCATTTGACAATGTTTATAAAGATCGATTTGAAAAGCTTGAATAGATAATTGGTCAGTTTTTCCTGTCGGTCACCAAAGAACATAATTACTAAATTTATTTCAAATACATCTTGACAATTTAATTGGTATAATATGTTATGTTTTCATAGTATAGATGAAAAAATAACATTTCCGACTACTTAACTTTAAGTATTTTTAATAAACATGCTTCCATTAATAAATTTCGTAAAACCAAAACTATGCTCCCTGGTTGCCTGTGACCTTGAAGTAAAGCGCAATATTTTATTCATGGAAATAGAATTATTCTTTTTATTTTATTTTTAAAGCGTTGAACCACTTAGACGTTTTTCGAATTTATT